>JBCEWC010014755.1:0-14163 GCA_038996855.1 Solanum aculeatissimum
GTGGTGAGCCCTTTTGTTCAAGGGCAATAGCCACCGTCTATTCTATCTATTTTATGTTATGTTATTTACTTTCTTATATCATGAGGGTGAGCCTCAAACTTATCGAGGCCCCACTCATTCATGTAGAGGCTTGTTGGACCATTCTAGACGCTTGTACGATGACTTGCTATGTTAAACATTTGGTTATGTAAAACGATTGCTATTTAGCTTTGATTATGACAATGATATATTATTGTGCTTATGACTTGTATGATGGAGATTGTGAATGACTATATGCTTATGTGGAACGTCCCATAATCCCGGTGTGCCCCCATAGTGGAATCCTATTCACCCGTTCCCTTAGACATTATTGTTATGTGTTATGTGTATACATGTTTGTCCCTTTACTGTTATTATCTCCATAGCTTGAGTCCCAAGTCTCGAATTCTTTAAAGCTTATATGTTATGTGTTTAGCTTCTGCGCTTCTAAACCGATAATGTGTGTAATGATGCTATGATGGCTTGATTGAGGGCCTTCAGGTTCTCCTTTGCCATGTCACATCTAGGCCTCTATCCAGGTCGTGACATATGGACATCTCTCACCTCATGACTTATGCCGAGTAAATTGAAGGCGAAAAGCTTAAGGAGATAAGGGTTAGTGAAGCTAAGAGGGCTCAGTTTGATGGTGGGTTCTACAATTCAAAAAGTGGTGGTGGTGGTTTTTGCCAATTCCATCAAGGCCAAGGTTCTAATATGAGGGTTGCTAATCCGAGAGTGCCTCCTCCTAAGACACAAGTTGGGGGTGGTCCCCGAATCCCTCTTTGCGGTCAATGTTGGAAGCATCATATGGGTGATAGCAGAAAGGCTTCGGGTGCTTGCTATGGTTGTGGTGTTTTGGACCACAAGGTTTCCAATTGTCCAAGGGGTGCCAAGAAAGATCAAGTGGCTCTCGGTGGTCAAGGGCCACCAAAGGATCCGGTTGGTGGTGCTCCTAGGACCAACCGGTTCTATGCTCTTCATGCCCAGCGAGAGGTGGAGGAAGCTCCGGACGTCGTGACTTGTATGTTAAAAATATTTGATTTTGATGTTTATGCTTTACTTGATTCGGGTGCAAATTTATATTTTGTGACTCCTCTGTTGGCTGTTAAATTTAGTTTGAGTCCCCAAACTCTAAGGGAACCTTATTTTGTGTATACTCCCGTGGGTGAGTCTATTGTTGCCCAAAAGGTGTATCGGGGTTGTCCTATCTCTATGTTGCATAAAGTGTTCCCCGGTGACCTTGTAGAACTTGAGATATATGATTTTGATGTTATTCTTGGGATAGATTGGTTGCATGCATCGTATGGCTCGGTTGATTGTAGAACTAGGCAAGTTAAATTTCAAGTTCCTAATGAACCGGTGTTGGAATGGAAGGGTAGTGATTCTGTGGTTAATGGTCGATTTATTTCCTACCTCAAAGCCCGGAAGATGATTTGTAAGAGGTGTATTTATCATATTGTGCGGGTTAGAGATGTTGAGGGTGAATTACCTAAGCTTGAATCAGTTTCGGTGGTTAATGAATTTTCCTATGTGTTTCCCGAGGACTTGCCTGGTATCCCTCCCGATAGAAAAATAGATTTTAGCATAGATCTCCTTCCGAATACTCAACCTATCTTTGTTCCTCCTTATCGTATGGCCCAGGAGGAATTGAAGAAGTTAAAGGATCAATTGAAAGATTTACTAGAAAAGGGTTATATTAGGCCGAGTGTCTCACCTTGGGGTGCTCCCGTGTTGTTTGTGAGAAAGAAGGACGGGTCGCTCCTAATGTGTATTAATTATCGGAAATTGAACAAGGTGACCATTAAGAATAGGTACTCGTTGCCTAGAATTGATGATTTGCTTGACCAACTTCAAGGAGCTTCTCACTTTTCTAAAATAGATCTTCATTCGGGTTATCACCAATTGAAAGTAAGGGAATGTGATATTCCCAAGAAGGCCTTTTGGACTCGTTATGGTCATTGGGAGTTTGTGGTGATGTCATTTGGGTTGACTAATGCTCTGGTGATGTCATTTGAATTGACATTCTACTTGTTTACTCTATTTCATTTTATCACTTAGGCAATTTTAGGATAAATATTTTAATAAAGAGACCTTTGCTTGCTTTGACTCCCCCACATAGAAATGAGATACGGTCGGGACCAGCACTTGCGGACCTCGAGGGGTGCCTAACACCTTCCTCTTGAGGTAACCTGAACCCTTACCCAAATCTCTGGTAGCTCAGACCCTTAGACTTATCCTTAGAATTAGGCCTAGAATGGTGTCCTAATGCACTTCAAATCATTAGGTGGTGGCTCTCCTATTTTTAATCCCAAGAGAGTCCTTGCCACGACGTTGTCCAGGTTCCCTTTTTTGCGAGAACAAAATGGGACGCGAAACTGTTTATTCTGTGATAGTATTTTATAATGTGTATACATTTAGATCTTGTTGTAGTGTTGTGGCTTTTCTGAGTGCAAGTGTGTAGTTTGGCGGTATCTAATTGGGTGGATAGGGGTACTTGTGTTCTTCATTGCTTTATTTCAAGTTTAGTTTCCATTTGCTAAGTACCGTGTACTTTGGTGCTCATCCCTTACTATATTTTTGTAGGTTGTGAGCCCGATTTCTCCTGATTATATTTCTTACAATTATATTGGGCTTATGGATTCTTGAGAAGTAGCTACTCGTCTCTTCAATAGACCCTCGAGGATTCTACATTTTATGTTATGTTCTATTCGAGAACTAGACATTCAGACTTGTATTTTCTTTAGAGTGTTATTATCTAGTGACTTGTACATGTGGCACCAGTTCTTGGATTGTTTTAGTTCAGTTTCCTTATGCATATTTATTATTTTAGACTACTTTATCTTTCATTTTTATTATTATATTGAATTATTTAGATTTAGGTTAACTCGCCTTGGTGGAATAGGTCAGTGCCATCACACTCGAATTTTGGATCGTGATAATTTGGTATCAGAGACCTAGGTTCATAGGTCTCACATGTGTACAAACCCAGTCTAGTAAAGTCTTCAGGGTCACTGCGAATATGTTCGTTACTTATCCTTGAGAGGTTATGCAGACTGTTAAGAAATTCTCTTTTACTTCCTTCTAATCAAGTTGTGCGTTGGTTCTTGTTTAAGTATTTAGTGGTCATATGTTCTTTTGACAAATGAAGGGGACTATATCTGCAATATCTACTAGAAGAGGGAGGCATCCCCGGAGATTATTACCGAGACCCCAGCTAATGGTAGAGGCTAAGGATTAGTCGGAGGCTGAGGTAAGGGTCGGGGCCAAAGAGCAGCACCGGCTAGAGACTATGAGTGAGGTATCTCCCCTGAGCTATCTACAGAGCCTAGAGAGGAGAAGGTTCCTTCTGAGTATGTTGCAGCACCATGCTTCTGAGGGTTTTGAGTGTGCTCGAGACTATGGAGCAGGCAGGTGGCCCAGTTGGCACACCAAGTACATCTCAGACCCAAGTGAGCGTTCAACTTTCAAATCAGCAACAAGCTCTTAAGGCCAAGGTACAGGTGGGACACTAAAAGCACCCATTATTGAGGATCCTCCGGCAGCTGCCTTGATCGATGATGAGCAGTGTAGATATGAGAGATTTAGAAAGATAGACCCACCTCAGTTTCAGGGTAGGAAGACTGAGCATGCACATGAGTTCTTGATTACTTGTAGAGAACTACTTGAGACTGTTGGGCTAGTCGAGACTCATGGTGTTCGATATATTACTCTTCAACTCCATGGACCATCTAGAGAGTGGAGGACTTATCAGGGGTCTATTCTAGTTGGGTCTCCACTGATGACCTAGGAGACATTATCTAATGCTTTCTATGATGGATTCATCCCTTAGAGTGTTAGGGAGGAGAGATGTCTGAGATTTGAGAGTCTAAGGTAAGGTACTATGACTGTTTTAGAGTATGAGGTCCGCTTCTACCAGTTAGCCCAATATGCTACATCTATTCTTCCTACTAAGGCTGAGAGAGTTCGCTATTTCGTAAGGGGATTGATATATTCCATTGAGTAGTCAGTATTCTGGGTATCTAGAGATAGGGCATCATTCCAATCGGTGGTTAGTTCCACCAAAGAGGCAGATCTCATGGCGCGAGAGGAGTTTGGGGACCCCAAAAAGGTCTATACATTTAGTTAGTTCTCAAGTGCCTCATATGGAGGTAGTTTTATAGCTAGAGGGGGTGAATCATTTCAGCATCGTGGGATTCATGCAGCCCTACTGGAATCTAAGGGAGGACAGGTCCTCATGATTTTCACAATACGGGCCAGAGTTCCTCCAGTTCACAATAGAGGCCTACGGGTCGGGGTGGCTATAGTATTCCTCCTATTCTTTCTCAGCAATTGTCAACCCCTAGATCATGTCATAGGTATGGATTTCTAGATCATTTGATTCGATATTATCCTATGAACACTCATATTGGGGCCCACTACCCTTACACTGTAGCACTGGTTAGAGATACGGCACCACCAGCTTGAGGTATAACCCCGTAGACTAGGGTTCGGGGTAGAGGTCATTCTGACAGAGATGGATGCACTGTGGGTAGGGGAGTGATGTGCTACCAATATACAATACTTTTAATGCTTAAAAGTTGGGATTTTTTACATTCTCAAAGTGATGTTAGGTGATTTGATGTTTATTTTATTTGTATTTGCAGGATTTTAGTGTTGGTATGCTTTTGAGCTTGAAGTACAGTTTCTACAGGAAATTAGCAGTTTATGAGACCCTCTACGGGTCGTGGGTCATTCCACGAGTCGTAGAGGGGTTTTATTTGTTGTTCCAGTGAGGGGTTGAAAAAGTAGTCCCACTCTATGAGATCTGAGCATGAGTTGTAGACCAACATATGAGTCGTAGAGTGTGGTCATGAACTGGAGAAGCAGAAAGTGAAGAGTTACTAAAAGTGGCTCAGATGAAACCCTTCACGGGTCGTGGAATCCTTCACAACTCATGAAAGAGGTTTTGTGAAGAGTTCTAGTAGTTGTAACCACATTCCATTAGACCCAAACTCACGAGCTGTGAATTGTCTTACAAGCCGTAAAAGGTGCTCATGATCGGTGCCGACACAATTATCCTACTTCATTTCAGTTTTGTATTTTAAGTACTAGAAATAAGTTTTTTAGGTTTTTATCAAAAAGCGAAGAATAGAGAACGTCTTAGAAAATTAGATACAGTACTTTAGAGGGTTTTTGAACGATATTTTGTGATTCTATAAATTCAATTTTGCAATTTCATTGAGATTTCGGATTTTGTTCATCAATTCTTGTTACATAAGTTATTTAATTATGTATTCTTTTTACATGATTTCTGATCAAACCTCAAGTATGTATGATAAATCCACAACCTGGGTTGTGGGAACCATGACAAACTAACTAAGATAAAATTGGATTACTTGCAATTTCTTGGATGGTGTTTAGGATGTATTAATTAACTTCTTCAATTTAACTGATTTTTAACATAAGACCTACATTAGAACTCGCCTAGTATCACCTACCTGATCCAGGAGGTGACGAATAGGAAAAGAAATAATTAACAGAGGTTGATCGACTCTTTCTTAACTAATTAGGCTACTAGGGGTAGTAGTTTTGGTCTAGAATAAAAAGTAAGGGTTAGTAACACCACAACACAGAGACTAATCTAGTAATGTGATGAAATTCACCTAGATGCCCGATCGAGGATTTAGGAGAACTTAACTTACTGTCCTACACCTACACACCAGAAAAGAGTTGTAAATATCCAAGAACACTTAGTTAGGCAGTCATGGGGAACATGTCACCCTAGTTTGTTTCTCTACTGATTACAAACAATTTGTTGTTATAGTTTAGAATTTATTTTAATCGCAAATCCCCCCTTGTTATGTTTATTTTCTATTTTTCTATTTCTAGGAGATATTAGAGTACATTAATTCAATTTACATAAGTGTGTTAATCCAGAGTCTACCATATTCCTCGTGGGAATGATCCTAACTCATGTTAGGTTAAATACTTGAGTATGACTGCTTCAAAACCTCCTAGTAAGGGTATATGCTAAGCGTAAGCGCGGAGTGCGTAGAGCAAAGAGTAGGTGATACCCCTGTATAGTCTAGTAGAAGAGGGGTAACTTTGACCAATGAAGGATGAGGAGGTCAGTGTTAAGTTTTCCCAGGTAGACCTGAGGCTGAGGCCTCTGATGTTGTTATCACAAGTATTATTTTGGTTTGCCATCGCCTACATCTGTGTTATTTGATCCAGGCTCCACCTATTCATATGTGTTTATATATTTTTCATCAGGGTTTGTTTTGCCATATGATCGTATGTTTGTGCCTATCCATATTTCAACCCTAGTAGGTAAGCCTTTAGTAGTAGATCTGGTATATTGATCCTGTCTTGTGTCCCTGGCAGATTATGAGACTTGGTTGGACATGATTATCCTAGATATGGTAAACTTTTATATTATTTTGGGTATGGATTGTCTATCTTCGTATCGTGTTATTTTTTATTGTTATTCCAAGATTGTGACCTTAGCCATGCCAGGTAGATCGAGGATAGAGTGAAAAAGTTCAAGGGATTCTTATCCTAGTAAGGTTATTTCATATATTCAAGCCCAAAAGTTGATTGATAGAGGGTGTTTGGCTTATTTGGAACTATTCGTGATATTGTTGTTGAGCCACCTTTCATGGATTCTATTTTTGTGGTTTGTGAGTTTCTGAATATATTTCCTATCGACCTATCGGTAGTTCCTCCTGATAGCAATGTTAACTTTTCTAACGACCTTGAGCTGGGAATGAAGCCCATTTTTGTTCCTCCATATCATATGGTCCCATCTGAGTGGAAAGAGCCAAAAGAGTATCTCTAAGATTTGTTAAGTAAAGGGTTCATACGCCCTAGTGTATCACTGCGGGTTGCCCCAGCCCTATTTGTGAAGAAAAAATGGTTACATGAGGATGTGCATCAATTATCGATAGTTGAACAAGGTGACTATCAAGAACAAGTACTCACTTCCTTGTATTGATGATCTATTTGATTAGCTTCAGGGAGCAGTGTTGTTCTCTAAGATTGATTTGAGGTTTGGGTACCATCAACTGCGAATTTGATCTTCAAATATTCTTAATATAGCCTTTTGGATCAGATATGGCCATTATGAGTTTATTGTCATATCTTTTGGTTTGACTAATGCCCCGACAACATTTATAGAGTTGATGAATGGGGTGTTCTGGTTGTATTTAGATTCATTTGTGATAGTCTTCATTGATGACATCTTGATTTATTCTAAGACTAAGGAGGATCATGTGAAACATTTGAGTGTGGTCTAGAGGCTCAGAGAGGAGAAATTTTATGCTAAATTCTTCGAGTGTAAATGTTGGTTGAGTTCTGTGGTATTTTTAGGGCATGTGGTGTCCAAGGAGGGCATCCGGGTTGATCTAGCAAAGATTGAGGTCGTTCAGGAACTAGGCCTACCTCAGCTATAAAGATTATAGTTTTGTGGGTTTAGTTGGTTATTATCATCGTTTTGAGTAGGATTTCTCTACAATTGCATCTCACTGACTAGACTCACTCAAAAAAATTATTATTCATTAGTCCGATGAGTGTGAAGAGAGCTTCCAAAACCTCAAATTATTGTTGACTGTTGCTCTTATCTTGACCTTGTCGGAGGAAGGTGTTGATTTCTTGGTTTATTGTGATGCTTTGGGGTGGGGGTGGGTGGAGTGTTGATATAAAAAGAAAAGGTGATTGCCTACACTTCTAGGCAGTTGAAGGCCCATGAGATGAATTATCCTACTCATGATTTGGAGTTGGCGGCAATAGTTTTTGTGTTAAAGTTGTAGTGTCACTATCTATATAGAATCTATTATGAGATCTTTACTGACCGCCATATCTTATAGTATATTTTCAGTCAAGGGGGTTTAAATTTGAGATAAAAGACGTGGATTAAGCTCCTGAAAGACTATGATTTAATTATTCTCTATCATCTCGAGAAAATCAATATAGTGATTGATGCATTAAGTAGGAAAGCTTCCAGCATGGGGAGTCTTGCGGCTATTCAAGTTGAGAGGAAGTCTTTGGCTAGAGATGTTCAAAGATTGGACGATGGGTTGGTAAGATTGCAGCTTTCAAATAGAGGTGGAGTGTTTGCTTTTATAAAGGTTCGTTCATCTTTGATAGATCAGATTCGTGAGAGGTGTTCCGAGGATGAGAAGTTGTGTATCATTTGAGACAAGGTGGCGAGAGGTGAAGTTAGGGAAGCGGTACTTGATTTTGATGGTATATTGAGGATCCATGGGTAGGATTTGTGTGCCTTAGGTAGGTGACTTAATCAGACTAATACTTGAGGAGGCCCATTGTGCTAGATATTCTATTCAATCGGGGATAACAAAGATGTATCATGACTTGAGGCAGCACTATTGTGGTGTGGCATGAAGAGTGTTATATCAGAGTTTGTGGTTAAGTGTTTGACATGCCAATAGGTCAAATATGAGTATCTGAGACCGAGTGGTAAATTACAGAGGATGTCCATTCCCAAGTGGAAGTGGGAACGCATTACTATAGATTTCGTGGTAGGTTTTCCTTCTACAGTTAGTGTTTTTTATTCTATATGGGGGTGGTGGACCGATTGAATAAAGTACCAGTCGAGAAAATAGCTCAACTCTATAGTAGCCAGATTGTGAGGCTTCATGGAGTTCCTATTTCTATTGTGTCATACTGTGGTTCATTGTTTACATCCCACTTTTGGAGGGCCTTACAGTATGGTTTGGGTACCCATTTTGATATAAGTATAACTTTTCACCCTCAGACTGATGGGAAGTTTGAGAGAATCATTCAAGTGTTGAAAGATATGTTATGAGCATGTGTCATTGATTTTGGTGCCAGATGGGATCAATACTTGACCTTGGTAGAGTTTGCTTACAATAACAGTCATCATTCCAGCATTCAGATGACTCCATTTAAGGCATTGTATGGGCAAAGGTATAGATCGCCTATTGGATGGTTTGACTCAATAGAGGTAGAGAGCATGGGTATAGATATGTTGAGAGAGGAACTAAAGTGGGTGTGGTTGATTCAGAGTAGGTTGGTGACAGTTCAGAGTAGCCAAAAGAGCTATGCTGACATGCGAGTTCGACCTTTGGTATTCATGGTTGGTGATAGCGTATAGTTAAAAATCTCACCCTTGAAGGGTGTTATGAGGTTCGAGAAGAAGATCAAGCTCAGCCCGAGGTATATTGGTCCTTTTGAGATTCTAAATTGAGTGGGAGAGGTGGCCTACAAACTTGTTTTACCACCTAGCCTATCTTCAATTCATCTTGTGATTCATGTCTTTATGTTGCAGGCGTTATATTTCGGATGAGTCCCTTATGATGTCCATTGATTCAGTTGAGTTGAGCACAGATTTGACTTATGAGGAGTAGCTAGTGGCCATTTTGAATAGGCAAGTAAGGAAGTTGAGGACTAAAGAGATAGCTTCAGTAAGGTCCAGTGGCACCATGGGCCCGTGAGTGAGGCTACATGAGAGGTAGAGGCAGATATAAGTGCCCGATACCATCAGATTTTTAAGCCTTCAGGTATGTTCCTTATCTCATGTTCAAGGATGAATATAGTTTTTAATAGTGGATGATGTAATGACCTCGAAGGTCTATTGTGGTATTTTTGATAAAATTATCATTTTGTCCTTTCCGAAAGTTGCCTTGAGTCATTTTTTGTCAAGTCTAAAAGTTGAATTTTGAAAACCTTGTAAAAAGTTGGAGTTTTGCTAATAAAAGAGTTTTTAAAGGCTTAAAGTTTACAATTTTGAGTTTTGAGGTCATCTTAAGTTTTGAGTATTTGAATGCAATTCTATTGATTCCATCAGCTCTAGAATGCAGAATTAGGTCCAGAAAAACTTACAAAATTGAATTTGAAGTCAAAATAGAGATTTTAGACCCAAAGGTGCATTTTTAGTTGAATTTGGATCATAGTTTGATTTTGATCAACATTCGGAGCTTGGAAGCTTAAAGTGAAATTTTGATAGTTCTAGTGGTTTCAGATGGTGAAACTAACACTAAAAATGGTCTCGTTGTAATTTTTAGAGTTCCCGAGGGTATTTTGAGTATTTTGAATTTTAACTAGTTTCTTTGAGTTCTATCGGGTTCTGAGCCAAGGAGGCCTCAAATTCAAATTTTGATAGTTCTATTGAGTTCAGAACATTGATTCTAATAAAGTTGCATATCTGATATGTGTTCATGGGATTTCAAATGAATTTTGAGCGACCATTTTGTCATTTTGTGTTGTTTTGCAATTATTGTTAATCAGGTGTAGGACTTATACCCTACGTTCGTGGAGGCTTATGTTTTGTGACCTCTACGTTCGTAGATCTTTCTCCATGTTCGTGGAAGTGTGGTTGGTCTGATCTCCGCATTCGTGAATACTTCTCTACATTCGCAGAGTACTAAATGGCCTAAACAGTGGTTTAATTTTAAACATTGGGTTTCATCATTTTTCTCCATTCTTTATATTGCTAAGCTCGGCTTTAGGGATATTTTTAAGGAATTTCAGGACAAAGCTTTTGGGTAACGTATTTTCAACTTATATATTCGATTCTCATTGATTAATTCGTGATTTTAACATTAAAATTTGGGTTTTAAATTGAAAATTTGGGGTTTTCTTGGACATTGATTTTTGATAGAAAAATGATGATTATGAGCTCATTTCATGTCCTTTTTCGAAATGATTTTCACCATCCTTGTTACTTGAGGAACATTTTCATGTAAAAAATTTCAAATTTCGAGAATCTTTTTTTGTATGAGGCTTTTGAACCATTTTGCCCTTTTCACCCACATTACTTGATTTTAGTGTCATTAGTTTCTAATGTAATTGTGATTCTATATTTGATTAGATTATGGTGATTTGAAGTATTGTAGAAAGGGAAAAGACTTGTATTTGAGTTGATTGAGGTTTGATTAAGGCAAGTGAACTTCTAACCTTTTGTTAAGTATGATTGAACATTATATTATCTTATGTGAGTGGGTTTGGGTGATTTGTGGCATAAAATGTGATAGAATTATACTATTGTAGGCTTTGACCATGGCATTTTGGGTTGGGTAATTGTAAATGTTGTGAATCCTTGACTTGTGAAATAATTGTAGGATTGTGAATACTTGTGAATTTGTGGATTATTTGGTATTGATATTGAGATTGTACTTATATTGGGGTATTTGATAATGAGATTGAGTACTTGATTATGAGCAATTGAACTATGTGGACGTCTTGCATATTCTTATACTTATGAAAGTGATTGTTGTATTATAATGACATGTGTTGTTTGATATTTCATTGATGATTAAAGGCCGAAGAAAAAAGGTTCCACCTAGAAAAAGAAAAGGAAGGAAAAGCCGAAGGGAAATGATTCTAGCTAGAAAAAGAAAAGAAAGAAAAGAAATAAAAAGCTGAAGGGAAATAGTTCTGGCTAGATATGAAACTAAATGCTAAAGGAAAATGATTTCAGCCAATACATGGTCCATGTGAGGTCCCCCATGGGTTCTGCTCTGATTATATCAATGGATGTGTATTGTAGGACAGACATGCATCGTGATTGTTTGACATTCATCTCATTGTTTACATTTCATAGCATTCATTTCATTTCATATCATTCCTTTCTTGAAGTTATTATATGTACCATGTGTGATGTGTTGAATGATTTGGACCTTATATATTATTGAGATTAAAGTATTGAAAGATTGTGATATATGTTGATAACTTGAGACTTGTACATAGTGAAGATTGGACTATGAGGATACTATTTTATGAGACTGTAACGACTTATATTACTGATAGACTATTGTACTATTTGACTCTGGAAATCACCTATTTATTTTGAGATAGTATTTTATAATATTTATATATTTAGATATTGTTGTAGTGTTGGGGCTTTTCTAAGTGCAAGTGTGTAGTTCGGCGGTATATGGTTGGGTGGCCAGGAGTACTTATGTTCTTCATTGCTTTACTTCAAGTTTAGTTTCTATTTGCAAAGTACCATATGCTTTGGTGCTCACCCCTTGCTACATTTTTGTAAGTTGTGAGTCTAGCTCCTCCTAATTAGATTCCTTACTGTCGTATCGAGCTTTTGAATTCTTGAGAGGTAGTTTCTTGTCTCTTCAGCAGACCCTCGAGGATTCTACATTTTATATTATGTTCTATTCGAGAAATAGACATTGAGACTTATATTTTCTTTTGAGTGTTATTATCTAGTGGCTTGTGCATGTGACACCAATTTTGGAATGATTTTAGTTCAGTTTTCTTAGCATATCTACTATTTTAGACTATTTTATCTTCTACTTTTATTATTATATTGAATTATTCAGGTTTAGATTGACTCGTCTTGGTAGGATAGGTGAGTGTCATCACACCTAGATTTCGAATCATGACAATTATTGAGTCTTGCATTGATTGAATGAATGATAAGACCAAGTGATTCGCTTAAGAACCAATAATAATTTTTGAGTGCCGACCACACCTAGGATACTTTCTTAGGGTGTGGTGACAGACAGTCACTCATTTATTCGAACCTTAGACAAATGATGTAAATGTCACTAGGATATGGAGTTTTAATAGATCGAATCGCAATGTCATATAAGTAATAAGTGTTTCTTTTTATCTTTATTTTTTACTTGACTTTCTTGTAAGGATTGATTTGAGATTACGAGCTAATTCTTAAGAATAAATTTTACGTTCAAATATTTTACAAGTCAATACATGTTTCTAAGTTTTTAATATGGTATGTTTTATCTATCATTCCTTTTTTACTGCATTTTCAATTGCATTAAAAGTCATGCTTTAATCTAGGTTATGGTTCTTCATCTTCACTCTTATGCCTCCTCGTTGTTATAATTGTGGATTCAGGGCTACATTGGGTCAATTAAAGTTGATCGGTGTATGCTTCATTATCGATCAGGTTTTCTTGATTTTCAGGCATTTTGTCCTAAAATTGAGGTTTTTAAGTTTGTTTGTTTGAAAAAATGGAGGACCAAATATGCCTCTCAACTATTTGAATTGGTACAAAACTACCCTTTATCCATCTTTCAGTCCTCAAATACCCCTGAAGTCAACCTTTTGGCTCAAAAATACCCTTAACCTCAATCTTTTGACTTGAAAATATTCTTATTTCTAACAACACACATTCATAAAGTGGATGGAGGACAATATTGTACCAAATCTTATAGTTTAAGGGCATTCTAGGTCTACTTCGTTAAAATAATTTGGAATAACTTAATATATGATCTCATATGATTGGCCTAATTTTGGATTGTACAATAAATTGAAAATCAAAAAGGAGATTAGTCATCTACTTTCTTCACTTACTATCCCCCCCCCCCCCCAACCCTCCCAATCTCACCTCCTCTCTCTTTCATTTTTCTTGTCCTTGGATCTTGTCCGTCATTTTAAACTTTTTTCAACTTAAACAAGGAAGAACAAAAAGAGAAAAAATAGTGATATATTCATATAGAAATAATTAGTTCAATAGAAAATGATTTAATTAAGCAACTATGTACATTGTAATATTTTCTTTATTCAAAATAAAAAGAATAAAAATAACATTTTCTCATATTTCCATCCTCATCCCACCATGATAATAATATACACTAAAAGAATATGAACAAAAAAGTTCATTTTAAGTTTGAATTCTTGATATCCTAATTAAGAATAGGAGATTAAAAATAAAAAGAGATAATGACCAAGACAATCCAAAATATGATAGAAAATTTTATATCAATAAAAATATTTTTTTTATGAGCAGGGCAAGTGTACAATTTAGTTGGGCCCCAATTATGAGTCGGGTTAATAAATGGAGGGTTGATTTAATATGTGGAATTTTCAAAAATAACCATCTAGTGAAACATAATAGGCATAAATAGCTACAGTTTCTTAATTTACGTTTTATAACTATGGTCAAGTTTTCTTTTTGTATAAAATTTGTAGTTAGAGAGACCTTATACAACAACATTGAGCAGTCATTAAATGATTATTAGCTACTGATAAGCTGCAATGTAAGAAAATGGTTCCTTAAATAATGTGAGTTAAATGTAATCGATTTTTCTTACCTAATATGAATCTCTATACCAAAAATAACATCATAGCCTGTCTAGTTTTGTGCTTGATCGGCAAGAACAGGGAAAAATTTTCAAATTCGTTATACAAATCTGGTGAGATAAAAAT
>JBCEWC010014756.1:0-14161 GCA_038996855.1 Solanum aculeatissimum
ATCACACCGAAATGGGAGGCCCGTAAGGTGTGGTGTAGATTACCTTTGGCAAGTAATCTTCTCCGATCCGATGGGAGTCCTCATCGATCAAGTTCATGGTGTAACTCACATGAGTTTGGATGTATACTATAAGCATTATGATATTTCATGCATCATGATCATCATGGCATATTGATATATTATTCTTTCTCATATTCTCTTCTATGTATGTGCCCTTTTCATGTAGGTTGTTATAGGTTCATGTGCACACGCATTTGCATGTCCACATATTTAGTTCTTTATTGTGCTAACCCATACTCTTGTCTACATGTTCTAATCATGTAGGGACCGATGACGACCTCTATCTACCGTTGAACGACGAGTGACATTCTTGAAGTTTTTGCTTGCGGTGAGCCCTTTGTTCAAGGGAAATATCTACTTTCCTCTTCCTTGTAGTATTTTACTTTCTTCCATTATGACTTGAGGATGATCCCGGATTATTTTAAGGCCCCGCTCTATCTTATGTAGAGGCTATGTTGGACATGTTAGACTCTTGCACGTTGTATATGTTTTTTTATGAGATGTTATGACTATTGAGATTTGGCTATGAGAATGATGTTTCGATTATGCTTATGACTATGTATGGACTTGTGAATGTTGGGAATTTGCTTATGTGGAAAGTCCCCTAACCCGGTATGCCCCCATATCTTGAGTCCTACTTACCCGCCCCTTAGAAATACTTGTTATGTGTTATGTGGTTCATGCTCATCCCATTCCCGGCAACATCCTCATAGCTTGAGTCCAAAGCCCTGTTTCCCCTAGAATTATGTGTTATGTATTTATCTTTCCGCTCTTCCGATCTAATTATGTGAGTGATGATGCTATGATGGCTTAATCGGGAACCTTCGGATTCTCCTTCGCTATGTCACATCCAGGCCCCACTTCTGGGTCGTGATATAAGGCCTAGTGTGACTCCATGAGGTTTGTGAGGAAAAAGGATGGTTCACTTTGGATGTGTGTGGATTATCGGCAATTGAATAAAATGGCTATCAATACCAAGTATCCACTTACGAGGATTGATAACCTATTTGACCAACTACAAGGTGCACGCTACTTCTCTAAGATTGATCTTCAGTACGGATATCACCAATTTAGGTTGAAGGAGGATGACATTCCAAAGCCACTTGGTATGGTCATTTTGAAGTCTTGGTTATGTCATTTGGAAATAATTCCTCTCGCAGCTATCATGGACTTGATTAATAGGATCTTCAAATTGTATTTGGATATGTTTTTGGTTGTGTTCATAAATGATATATTGGTCTATTCACGGGATGTAAAGGAGCATGAGGACCATTAGCAGATTGTGTTTCAAATAATGAAAGATAGACAATTTTTTGCCAAGTTTAGCAAATGTGAGTTTTGGCTAAGGGAGGTGGCTTTTCTTAGCCACATTATTTTAAGTGATGACATTTGAGTTGATCCAAAGAAGATCGAGGCGATAAAGAATTGGCCTAGGCCATTGTCTCCTTTCGGTATTAGGAGCTTTATGGGTTTGGTCAGTTATTACAGAAGATTTGTTGAGGTGTTTTCTTGCATTGTCTCTCCTTTGACTAAGTTGACCCAAAAGAAGGTAAAATTTCAATGTCCAATTAATGTGAGAAAAATTTGCAAATATTGAAGGATTGTCTTACTTCAGCCCCTATTTTGAACATTATCCGAAGATCCGAATGATTTTGTTATTTATTGTGATATCTCATATGTAGGTTTGGGTTCTGCGTTAATGCAACATGGAAAGGTCATTGCCTATGAATCAAGACAATTGAAGGTGCATGAAAAGAACTGCTCGACTCATGACCTTGAGTTATTGGTCATTGTATTTGCATTGATTTTCTACTTCTCTAATAATATCACTTTGTTCTTACACCCTATGCTATTAGCTAAGCAAAAACCTCTTATGCTTATTACATTTGCGTCACTAAATAGTTTTCATATGGAAAAAAAAGTATTTTTATCCCCCGCAATCATAAAACTTTAGATTTTTGTTTCTAGTATACTTTTTCTTCTTCTTCTTTGTAAGCTTGACCTAATTCTTTCTTTAATAAGAATAAGGAAATCAAATTTATCAAGTTCATTCCTAAGCTTATAGATTTGACTTTTTATCCCAATTATTCTCTGTTTTGATTTTTTTTTTTTTTTTTTTTTTTTTGCCTTTCTCAGCCAAGACATCAACGAGGCGACATTTTTTTCAATTTGACGCTTACTTTGGATTGCTCAAAGCCATCTAATTGTTCTTGCATTTTCCACTAAATTATTCACCGCATTCTTTTCACTCCATCATTTATCAAAATAGAAGCATCATTTTTTTCTTGTAGGCTTAGAGTCAATATTTAGCAGAAGAGCAGAATGATTTGAAGTCTCAGTATTTAAATGACTTAGTTGAGCCATGGGAAATTCTAAACGCCATCTCAGAGATACAATAGCTCTATCAAATCTCGCTTGCATAATTCCATCATTCTCTTTGTAACACTACCAAGTCCAAGGCTTCCCTTTAAATCCTAAATCCGCTGTCCATAAATTCCACAAGAAATTCTCAAAAAGTCTTTAAAAGAAGCAACTTCTCTACTTCTACCTCTTACTTTTTCTGAGTTGTCCATAATATCATTAAAATCTCTTACTATGATTCGGTGAGGACCCCAATTAGTTGATTCTAAACTTAATTCTTGTAGTTGTGCTCTACGAAAACTCTATCAGTGTACAAATACACAAAGATGCACCAATATTTAGAATCAGTTAAGAGACCATGAACTAAAGTTTCAAAATAAAAATGTGAAGTCTGAGACTGACAAAACTTGAACTTCATCATTCCAAAATAAGCTCAAGCCACCAGATAATCCGACGGGGTCCATAATTGTAGCATAAGAGGCATGTCAAGTTATCTTATAACTCGCTTAACAATAATATTCTTATTTTTAGTTTCACTAAGAAAATTATATTTGGAGGGTGGAGATGCACCGTCTCTTTCAAAAGAGGAACTGTCAAGGATCCTCCTAGGGCTCGACAATTCCATACCATTGCCCTCATTGTGGAGAGGGAAGCCATTTAGGTTAGCCTGCCGCTCCACCACAATTTTATTCTTTTTGTTTGTAGATCAACAAATAACACAGTATTACCTTTTCGTTTCTTTCTAATATATTGCATATTCATCAAGAGTTTCATTAGGAGCATTGTTCTGGTTTGAATTTGTTTGATTGAAGAAATTTTGATAAACATCATGGTGTTTGGGTTGGGAAAGTTATTGGGATTTGTATTAAAATTTTAAAAAAAAAGGGCAGTTCGGTGCACTAAAATTTTTACTATGCTTAGAGTCTACGAAAAAGATCCAAGCTGATATTTCTAACTAAGTCGGAAGGAGGACTTTGGACAATAAGCAAGTGGAAAGCCACCACTCAAGGTCCATTGTTAGTTTCACATTTGAAATTGATTTGAATCACTTTTGGAGAAAAAAATATAATAGTAAAACTTACATATAATTTGTACAGTACTAAATTTCTGAAAAGCCGGTAGGATTCCTGACAAGCCAATCCATCAAAAACTCAAGGTAATCCTCAGATTCTTTTTTAAAAAAATTGTTTATATTACGATACAATTTTGAAATAAAACCTTGCAAGTTGCATTCCAGTTCCAAATAACCAAACAATTGAGCTAATGTAACGTTGCCTTGAAAGTCATTATTGTATAATATGAAAAGCAATGAGAAAACGTGTTATTAGGAGCATGTTGCTCTCTGCTTTGTCCCATAAAAAATTGAAACAGTTGAGTGGAAACTTCAAGCTTGCTTTCACATTTCATACAACTGGAATAGCTGTTGAAAATTTTGAATACATAAGCTGACTTCATTGTTCTTCTATGTACAATGTACGGAAAGAGGAATGTTACAGGTATAGAAAATGACTGACTGAGCAAAGACTAGTTGACACATCATAGAATATTGTAAGCATCTCCCCTCCTCCATTCAATAACTATTCCATATAGACATAGAAATCAGAGGCTGGCCACTGGGAAATGGCCCTCGAAAATGTGGAAAATTTGAAACCATTTCAAAAGTCGTAATCTATGTCTGATGCATTCTGAGAGTCAGAACGTCGGATCAGATGTCCTTGCTCGTCATATAGGTCAAGGTTCTCACAGGGGGTGGGGAAGACAGTACCTATAACCTGACCTTGAACGTGAGAACACTGAAATATGTGTTTCTTCTTGTATGTTATCCCAACCGACATATCTCTGAAAGTTACATTTTTCACTGGAATTTCAGAATTTCCATGGATACGAACGGGCACACGAACTCCCTCACCGTGTATTGACACGTAGCTTATGTCTTCTAGAACTGGTACGGCTTTGGGATCAAACTCCCCATCAGGATGTTCATTGTAATCTGTCTTGATGACAATTCCCACCCTAACATTTACAAATGTCAAGTTCCTGTATGCTACCTGTCTTACATATCCTCCTCTGCCAGCTGCTGTTTTGATGCGAACAGCACGCCTTGAGTTCCAAACATGTACGTTTTCCACAGTAACATTTGACACCCCACCAGACATCTCACTTCCAATCGATATGCCTGCACTGCATATTGTTCAACCAATGTGAATAGCAGGTAATGTAAATAGTGTTGTTTATGATTCTAATGTGCTATGATGCCAGATTGTTTTACGAAGGCCAAGATGAAAACAAAACTTGCATCTCTTTAAACCAAAGTTACTAACTATCAGCAGACTAACAATATCAACAATTCAACAACAATGAACATTTTCCCAAATATACAGAGGCAAGAAAAACTAATGATTTCCTTCCTCAGAGAGCTATATATGTTGAAATTCCATAGGTGCAATTGTTTTAAGAAACATGCAGGTCATAAAAACAAATGTAAGTGCACATGGAAACGTCACCTGACCATTGAACGAACTACAAGATTTCGGATGACTATATTTGTTGAAGGCCGTCCATAAGAAATCCCATACTGATCCCAACCACTCTTTATAGCAATGCCATCATCACCAACACTGATGTAACAGTTCTCGATCAGCATATCTTCACATGAATCTGTCCACACCAAACTTAAACATCAAGTACTCACACCGAGTTAGAAGGGAACAAGCAAACAATAAAGAAGTGCATATACTGTATCAAAGTCTATGAGAATGATCTCAACCTTAGAAGAATGCCGGTTCAGCAGGCTCACAAGAATTTTGGCATATTAAAATCTCAGAATTACTCATTCCCTATGAAATGCTAAATCAAAAAAATAAAAATAAAAAAGCACAAATCACCTTTATAAGCAGATTAAACAAATTATCTTCGGATATTTTAGCTTGCTTATTGTTGATTACATTAAATAATGAAAAAAATAAGAAATCAATAAAATTTAGTCTAGAAAAGATGTTGTTCACAGCTGACCCATATATAATGCAGGCTGATCCTAATCTGCAGATATAAAAAGTAATTGCTAGCTCAAGGTTTTCTATTGTCTGCATTGATGACATTGAATATTCACCTGGATCTATGCCATCAGTATTTGGAGCGTCAAAGATGGGTGCCAGAATTGTGACATTCTTGATTGTTACATTTTTGCAGTCATATGGATGGAGCGTCCAAAATGGAGAATCACGCAATGTTATATTAGAGATCACTATGTCACTAGACCACATTATCTGGACAAGCGGCCCTCTGGTATTGTTAAGAAGCCTCTGCTTGTACTTCTTCCACCATGCTTGACCCTGCCCATTGATGGTACCATTATGTCCTGTTACCAGGAATACGTACATATAATCAGATTGAGTTAGTTCAGCAAAAATTTCAAAATACTTCACTTTTCAAAAGCTGTAAACAGTTATTTTGTATATGATGCGTGCAAAGTTAATGTATCATCAAATCCAGTTCACTTCTCAACCTTTAGGTAAACATGCAATAGATCTGATGTAGAATATTTAAATGTGTGAGAATATAATTCAATATTTATCCAGTCATAAAGTGAATAAATTTTATTTGGTTAAACATGACAAATAAATTTTATTTGTAGGATATAACAAGTAAGCTTTTGAGTTTAGTAATGTCAAAAACTTTGGAAGGCGAGCCTTGGAATAACTGGTAAAGTTGTTACCATGTGACCAGAAGGTCACGGGTTCAAGCCTTGGAAACAGCCTCCGGCAGAATGCAAGGTAAGGCTGCGTACAATAGACCCTTGTGGTCGAGCCCTTCCCCGGACCCTGCACATAGCGGGAGCTTTAGTGCACTGAGCTTGCCCTTTAGCAATGTCACTTGATTTGATCCTAAAACATTTTGGATCAGCTGCTTATCCCTGTTCCCCTAACTAAC
The DNA here is from genome assembly GCA_038996855.1 of Solanum aculeatissimum. Classification (NCBI taxonomy): domain Eukaryota; kingdom Viridiplantae; phylum Streptophyta; class Magnoliopsida; order Solanales; family Solanaceae; genus Solanum; species Solanum aculeatissimum. Next base: position 6,352 of record JBCEWC010014756.1, read on the forward strand.
AAACCAATAACTACTCAAAGCAAAAAAAGAGTTTTTCTTCAGAAGTGTGGATGGAATATCTGTAATTTGAGCACCAGCCAGGGACACTTCCGACAGAAAAATCATAACACTGCACATGGACCTGCCGCATGATCGATTTGAATGACTTCACAATCATTTGAAAAAACAGTCATTGTACAACAACAAAAGCAGCTTAACAACTCCTCAATCCCAAGCTAGTTCAGGTTGGTGTGAATCCTCCATATCTGTTTCGATCCATTTGGACCCACTTCATCCAATATTTCACAATGGATTTAGTCATTACGAATAATAATGATGACAATATAACTAATAAGAAACAGAGAGACAACACTATTTTCAACAACTCAGAAACTAGGGGAACTTCACATTGCAAAATTCTTGCTGTTTCGGGTGAAGTTACAGGGTCAGTTTGACAGTCATAAACATTCAGAAACAAGTCGCTAACCTGTGATTACAACATCTCTGAGATTCTGCCCATGGATTAAACTTCCATAACGTGGTCCAATATGTTCTCTCCCAAATCCATATGAAGGCAAGGGAGGCATGAGAGGCCAGTACTTCTCATCCTGTTGAGCATTACAGATACAAAGAGAAATACAGAAATATCATAAACTCATAAATAAAATAAATTAGATATTGACATGGTTTCAGTAATGAGAAATATGCAACATGATGGACCAGTATGAAAGAGTCAATGAATAAATGTCTCTAATTGTAAAAGCACAGAGAATGCCACCATATTGACAAAAATTGCAGTCCCTCCATTAAGACTTCAATCCCTGTTTCTAACTTTGCACAGTCATTAGCAATTTAGCATTAGAGTTGCAATGTAAAATGCCTAATATAAGGTGGTACCATGGAGGCCAAAGTATTACTTTTTGTAATGGAGGAAAAAAGTTGAACTGGCAAGAATATTAAAAGGTGCTCCAAGAAACTTCTCATGGATTATAATTTCCAAGAGTGTGTTATCCTGGCATGGACAAAATAAGAATCTGGACATCTATGTTGCTCAGATCCTGCAAAATCCTTGTTGCACCCAAATTGATCTGACACAATTTGGTTGTGGGTGTGGTTAACATAACTTGAGTGCTATAACTATGCCTATTGCCAAGAAGTATAGGTTGATAGGGTAATCTTGGGTTTAGGTCATATATATACACACAAACACACACATGTAAAGTGACACTTTGTTGTTATACGAGATAACTTACTAATAAAATATTAAGTGTTTATAAAGAATTTAATTATACTAGCTTTAATTTAAAACCTCAATCAATTGTCAAAAAATAAACTTATATATGTCACAGTATACATCTATAAGTATACTCACGTTTTAGTGGCACGCAATGTAGTCCAACTAATTTAACTCGCAGTTTTTACTCTCACTTACTGATAATGTCAAACCACTGCAAAGGATATGGGTCTGATTTAAGCATCATGGCCATCATTACTGAATTATTATTAAATTCCTCGATATTCCTATTACAGTATTACTTGCTTTTTAGTATGTGGCTAAGTGTCTTCTATGGAAGTCTTTCAACTTTGCTCACATTAGGATCCCTTTCCCTAAGGAACCGTGAAAGCTTCTATTGTTCCGAAATTTATGAAAAGAGGCTAGACCAAGGCAGAAAAAAGAGTTAGGATTCAATTGATAACTCCATCTAGCGACATATTTGGTGGACGATTCCTTCCCATTTCTATGGCACGCTGGACAGAACTTCCTACATCAAAGTCTGGCTGAGCTTCCTGCAAGAAAAAGTAGAGGAAAGGGGAGGAAGAAGCACTTCTTTCATGGTGTTTATTTTTTTCTTATTTTAGTGTGAGTTGTTACTTTTTGAATTGCAGTGATGTGTCATCACTAATGTGTGATTTACACACATCTTTTGTTGGCTGATTGTTGGTAAAGTGTCTAAAAGGTCACACCCTTGTTGAGATATCTAAATGAAAAATCGTGACAAGTTAGGGGGTTATCTATGTACTCGGACAGACATAAACCACCTTTTTGTTAGTCAAAGGAACATAATGGAAATCGTGCAATAGAAGTTCACCTTGAGTAATGGGACAATCGAGAAATAACCAAAAGATCCAACAGCTTTGAATGATAGATGTTCAAATTCAAATTATTTTGCAAGAAGTAGATAATGAGTCTAGAAGGCATCAAGCAAATCACAGTTTGGAAGAGCTTTAGAGTATGATCATTCTACAGATGGAAGAGGGGAAGAGGTTTTCCCAAGGCAATCTATGATCTCGCTATTTACCATTGTTTTTATAAAAACCAGATTGTCTCAAGAAGCAAGCCAAATGATTGATATGTTTGACATACAAAATCAAATATTTTAAGCAGATTAAAGTAATACTCTCTATAGCCAATAATATCTGTGGTAAATTATCACCCAGCAGCCAATCACTAATATAGTTGTCATAAGCAGGGCAGTTTCACCAAAAGGTATAAACCATGGTGTCAAAAAAGGCTAATAGCTACGTGCCTTTTAGTAGTCTCTAGCCAAATAGCTACATCCTTCCCTCATTAAATAGATGTATCTAAGGATGTCCAATGTAATAATGCTACTCAAGGTCGGAGATAGACCAATATATAGGACAATAAAGCAGAATTTTATTTTTTTATTTTTTTTTGCACGACTAAGCCCTGTTCATCTTCATAACAAAAAGTTTTGGGATTTTCCACAAATGTTTCTGTTTTCATGTACACATTTTTCTGTTTTGATTTTGGAAACAAAATAGAACTATCAAAATAGACTTACAGTTAACTCTCTCATTAATCCCAAAAATCCAAAACGCAAAGAAAAAAAAGAAGCAAAAATAGAACAAGAAAAGAACAAAAACAATCTGTAACATTGCCACAGAATGTCAAGCCCAAACCACATACTTGAGAAACCATCCACCCAGCTATATGCATGCCTTACCTCGATGACATACTAATATGAAAAGCATTATTTATGACCAGCTACAATTTCCAGTTAGTTCACAAGCAAATCTCCTACGGAACCCTTCCATCTGTAGCCAACCTTTACCCAACAGGATGCTAAAAAACTCTAGACAGTAATAAATGGAGGGGGCGGAGGAAATGAACAGAGACAACATGCAGCAACTGGCAATTTGACATCATCAAATCCTTTTAATTTGGACTTAGCAAAGAAAAGACCATGTCTTATACCACCATGAGTCAAAATACATAGTCAGGGCAGGCAACAGCTGCAACAAACTCAGTACTTAGATCACTTAATCCACTTATTTTTGGATAACAATCACAAGGAGTTGTCAAAAGCTCGGATGGATAACCAGATCATACGGAATCATAAATCAAAGCAAGATGAACAAACATGTAACACATAGGTATTGAAGAGATAGAATGAGGAGAAACAACCAGCAAGTCAGTACATATAGAGTATATTTAAAGAGGTGAACTATAAGAGACTGCCAAAAGAAAGAACCTATGGAATCATATATCAGAGATAGATCACACTCCCTGCATCGCCTAGGCATTGAAGAGAAAGAAAGAGGAGAAACAACCAGAAATCCAGTACATACAGAGAATATTAACAGAGATGAACTATAAGAGAATGCTGAATCAGAGAACCTATGGAATCAAAAATCAGAGATAGATCTCTCCCTGCACCACTTATGCGTTGAAGATAAAGAATGAGGAGAAACAATCAGCAACTCAGTGAACTGAGATTATTAAAAACAGGTGAACTGAGCCAACAGCCAAAGCGTCGATCCAAAGATCTATGTTGATGCATCATGCAGATAATGCAGGTGCAGCTGGGACGTCACCCAAGAAGTGGTTGTAAAAGCAGTTAATACTCAGGCACTATTCAGAAGTTTTTCAAACCAGAGTCTCCAGAGGGATTATATTCCATCTGTCCTATTCTATTAGTCCTGTTTTTTCCTCTTCATGCTACAGAGCTCCAGTCCAATTATGATATGTTTCACAATATACTGCATCCTTCCTATTAAATTAGTCCTAATTTGACTCGCAACATAAAAGACGTTGGAAATATGTGTTGTTAAGTAATTGATCAGAGAACATGTGGAAGCTATACATAGCATTTTTATATTATTGAAGAATTGAAACATAAGAGCATTCAATAATTTTGTAAAGCCTTCATAAGACTCGAGAAAAATCATTTGACTAAGCAAATTTAAGTTCTATTGAGATATTTCCCTATTACTAACTCTTAAACAATTATTTTATTTTTTGCCACTCCTATCTGTATAATATACAATCCAACTTATCATCTTAAACTCCAAGATAATCGTATCACAAAAAGGGATGAAGGGATCAGTTGAAAAGTTAGTTTGTTGGATAAGAGAACATCAAATCAGAATTTGAATTTAATTTAAGCAAATGAACTTTAAAACTTGAAAATCCAAAAGTTGTATAAACTAATGGTATTATTAGTGTAGAGGCAAACAAAGTTAGGGGATTTATTCCTATTTGCCTAAGTTGTAATGGTAGAGTTACATGGTACATATATAAGATATTGGTAGGAAGATGCAATATACATTAGAAAGACCAAGGTACGCTGAAGCTGACCATGCACCACCAATATAAAAATAAAAAGGAAAATAATAATAAGGACATTATTAAGTGGAATGGTCTCAAACATTATGAGAAGCATTTAGGATGTACTAAGATTTTCCTATTAAAAAATACTCCCTCTGTCCCACTTTATATGACTTACTTTCCTTTTTAGTTAGTCCCAAAAAGAATGACACATTTCTACATTCAGGAACAATTTAACTTTAAAATGTCCATTTTACCTTTAATGAAATGGTTTCTGGCCACACAAATGTCTCCGACTTATTTTAGACCACAAATTTCAAAAGTATTTCTTTCTTCTTAAACTCCGTGCCAAGTCAAAGTTACTCATATAATTCGGGACGGTGGGAGTATCCTTAAGGAAAGTTGACTTATTTTGGTAGACCAAAATGTACAAGAGATATAATAGGAAAAAGAGAGTACTTCCTGGAGATTAAGGAGATCTGCTCTTCTATACATTTAGACCATTATAAGACTTCTCATTTGTTACCTTCTTCCTTCAAGCACTTAATCAGTTATGAATAAATTAGACGTACAGGTTTATTATTTTTCAGTTTCAAAAAAAATTAGAAGTACAAGTTTCCTAAGGGTTAGGGGGTTCTGGACATCTTTTACAATAAACAACAGGATCTGCAACTTTATATTCCATTTGCATTTGGCTTTGATCATTAAACTTCGAACTTTCAGGAATTATCCCTGGTCTAAGTTTTACCTTCAACCCACAAAGCTTAAATGACAACTCAAGTGTGTTATCTTCCTTTGTTCTTCTACTTGCTAGAAGTTTTAGCAAGAGACAAAGGCCTATGGATTTGTGATTTTAATAGTTCCTAGACCTAAATGATTTGGAAAACAGGGTAGAATCAGAAGTTGAAGAATATAAAAACAAAGGCAAATGGAAAGCCATATGACTTGATGACCCCATCAACTACGAAAAAGAAATTCATGATTGAGGAAGATGAGTTAAGATGTATTGGAGGTAATATATACTACAACATAGTTCTGCACATATTAAGGTGATAGGAATATATGGTATTTCACCACCAACAAAGAGAGTACATAACAATGAATGTTGAAAGCCTACCACAAGAAGACACATCGAATTCCTATCAAGCATCATTCATGTTCTAATGCAATGTAATGTAACCAACAATAGTGTTCTGCAAGTGTTTGGTTGACGTCAATAGAGAAGATTCTTAGCATAGATCCACTAAGAATGGATTCTCCAAGATCTCCATCTACAACACAAGATAGGAAACTGTTTGATCCTCACTTTTTGAAACATCATATGAGACATCCACTGTATAAAGCATATACAGTTACACAATTTCTCAACAACCCCATAATGCAGATCATGTGTAGCAAGCTTGTCTACCACTATGAGCAAAAGTTCATACAGGAAACTATAAGCAATTAACAGGTAATTGATTTCTACTGAGCAGCATGCAAATTTCAGAACTTTTAAACATTGACAGATCAAGACAGCACTTACATCAATACCCAATATTACAGCCCCCTCAGCAAGGAAGAGAGTCATATGACTGGTAAGATTAAACGGCGCCGTTAACCAATATCCAGGAGGCACATTGAGCTGTCCACCACCTTTCTTACCAAGCTTGGAAATAGCCAATACTGCCCTCTCAAACGCCGCCGTATTCAATGTGACGCCGTCACCAACCCCACCAAAGTCCGTCAAGTTAAATGCCGCCGTCCGTAGCTTCGGCATCTGCCTCACCGGGAAATCCCTCCGGAAAAACAAGAGTCCGGTAGTAGCATCCCTTTGCCACAATAGAACAGAAAATATGAAGGCGATCCAGAGAGCAGTCAAAAGGGTTTTGTGGTTGGAGAATATTGGTGGGATCCATCTACGTGGGTGGTGGAATTGAGTCCACCGGGATGAAGACGACGAGGGCGTTAGAGTCTCAACCATAGAGTAGAAGAAATTGAATGTCAAGTTGGAGATTGGAGAAATGTGAGTGTGTGCATGAAAATATAGTACTACAACTAGCATAGACAATAATGCGAAGTGAATTATCAGACGAAAAAATAAAGAATTAGGAAGGTGAAATGTAGTGGTCAGAATCAGTGAGATGGGGGATTAGGTAAATGGTGATGAAGTGCATTCAAAGGAAAAACTATGTTTTGAGAAACATGGATGAAGCTCCTTAATTTGATAACAGTTGGTGTTATGCTCATTTTGGTGCTACTTCCATTATTTGCTGACATGTGGCTATATAGTTTGCCCTAATTAGTCAGTATTGTTAAGGGAAGCAAATTTTGGGTAAGGTTGACTTCCAAAAAATTAATACTACTTCTTTAGTTAATTTTCTCATTACTTTTGATTAATTACATACTCCCTCTGTATCATTTTATTTGATATTTTTTTCTTTTTGTTCATCTCAAAAAAAATATCATCTTACTCTAATTAAAAATAATTTACCTTTAAAATTCTTTTTTTGTCTTTAATGAAATGATTTTCAGTCACACAAATATCTAAGAATGATTTTAGACCACAAATTTTAAATGTCTTCCTTTTTTTCTTAAACGCCGTGTCAAACCAAACGATGTCACATAAAATGGGACGGAGAGAGTATTAGTTAGTAAAGGAAAGTATAAAATACTCTTCCACTTTTAGAATTCTCCTAGATTCTAAGGTATAGAAATCAAATTACAAGTTAGAAAATTCATTAATTTACCTTTTCTGAAGAAGCTATTGGAAAACTGAAAAGAAATAGCCTTAAGTCACTTTTGATTTCTTATATTAAGACGAAGTTGAAGAAATGAAAACGATTTAAAAGTATTCTGACTTAGATTCGCTCCACAGTGACACTCATCTCATCATAGTGAGGTCGTCATAAAGGGAATAATCCCATCGTGTCAGATAGCATGAAGACAGAAACTCAAAATTTGCATCTCAAATCTCCATTTCACAACACACCTTCAAACCTTAATGTTCTACAGCCTTTCATGCCAAGTTCAATTTAGGAAGTTCTGCTCGCTCGAATTATATTTTGTAATGTCGTACAGGCTCATATTATCTTGGCTATCAACTCAAAAGATGAAACTCATAAATTAGACCCCAATATACTACCAGATTGTCCTAAACCTCATCTGACTTAGATTTCATCCAAACCTGGCCTAGTGTCACGGCCTTAGACCTCAACTAAGACTTCCGTGCGGCACTAGTCGATTTGCTCACGACTCTTTCACGATCTTGCAAATACTAGT
>JBCEWC010014757.1:0-14161 GCA_038996855.1 Solanum aculeatissimum
GTTGTGGTTGATAGAATGACAAAGTCAGCTCATTTTCTACCGGTCAAGACTACCTATAGTGCCGAAGAGTATGCCAAAGTGTATATACGTGAATTGGTAAGGTTGCCTGGTGTGCCTAGGTCTATTATTTAGGACCGTGGTACTCAATTTACTTCTCACTTTTGGAGGTCCTTTCAAAGAGGACTTGGTACTACGGTTAAGTTGAGCACCGCTTTCCATCCTCAAACCGATGGGCAAGCCAAGAGGACAATTCAAACACTGGAGGATATGTTGAGAGATTGTGTGTTGGAGTTTAAGGGAAATTGGTATGATCACGTTCCTCTCATTGAGTTTGCCTATAATAATAATTTTCATGCTAGCATCGGTATGACTCCTTTTGAGGCTTTGTATGGTTGGAGATGTAGGTCTCCGGTTGGTTGGTTTGAAATTGGTGAGGCGGACTTGATAGGCCCGAACTTGGTTGTTGAGGCAATTGAGAAGGTGAAGTTGATTCGGGAAAAATTAAAGCCCAAAGTCGTCAAAAGTCTTATGCGGATGTGAGGAATAGAGACCTTGAGTTTCATATTGGTGATTGGGTGTATGTGAAGGTGTCACCTATGAAGGGCATAATGCGTTTTGGGAAAAAAGGGGCAAGTTGAGCCCAAGGTACGTCGGACCTTATGAGATTGTGGAGCGGATTGGTAGTATAGCATATAAGTTGGACCTACCTTTGGATATGAGCTCTATTCACCCGGTTTTCCATGTGTGCATTTTGAGGAAGTTGGTTGGTGACCCAAAGGACTTTACACCTTTGGAGGATGTGACTCTTGAGGGAAACTTGACTTATGAGGAAGTGTCGATTAAGGTTTTGGATAGACAAGTGAAGCGGCTTCACAATAAGGAGGTGGCTTCGGTTAATGTACTTTGGAGGAATCAAGATGTGGAGAGTGCAACGTGGGAATCGAGGTTGGACATGAAGGAATGATATCCTCACCTATTCCAATCTACTCCAGCCTAAGGTACTAGGTTCTATCGTCTAACTTGTCCTAATTCCTTGTTTCTTGAGTTTTATGACATTGCATGCATCCATAAGCATGAAAATAATTTAAATGATATGTTGACATGAGTTTTAAATGATTTAAGAATTATGCATGGTCTCTTGATGTATTGGTTAGCATGTCTCTTGTTTGTGATTGAAGTCCTAAAGCCCAAGTCCTACCACATTCGGGACGAATGTTCCCAAGGGGGAGATAATGTAATAACCCAAATTTTTTTAAAAACTCCTTATGGTTGGCCTTATATGATGTACTACTTGTAATGGTTGAGTTTGGTAGCCACGGGTTGAGTTTAAGTGGCTGAATCAAAATGGGTCAGTTTGTGGCCTAGAGAGACTGTTTGGGAAGTATACTTAACACTTTCATAACTTTTGATGCGAGTAAAAGCGTGTGGGATACTATATATCAAATTAATTCTCTTTGAGTTATCTTCGCAACGCAACTGGTTTCACTCGATTCGAAGTTCGGAAGAGGAAGTTATGGCCTACACAGTGGGACTATCTGAAATTCAGAAGACGTTGGAGATAGGCTCCGAAAAGTGGCCAAGGACAAGGACACGGACCGTGAAACTTGTCACGGTCCATGTGGGGTGTCGTGGAATGTTCCAGTGGGCTAGGGGTGGCCAGGAACTACCCCATGAAGCAAGTCATAGGCCACGGAACACCAAATGGTCTGTGAGCCATTTGACGGGCCGTGTGGGGTCTCTTCTGGTGGGGCAGAGTCATGGCCAGGCTGTAGTTGGCCTATGTGACTGAGTGTAGGTTCACGGTACAAGGACATGGCCAGTCAACCTTCAAACGGTCCATCAAAGTGCTCGTCAAGTGGTCCAGAAAATCCTCCGAGAGCTCACGTGAAATATTTGCTAAGTGTCATTTGATGGAAGGGTGAGACGGTCTGTGTGGCCATTACACGATCACTGTAGCTGTCTGTGTGACTCTGCTTAAGCTTGAAAAGTTCCATATCATTAATGGTAATTTCGTGATTTAACATTTCCTTAAGCCCCCTTTTGGTATTCTAAGGTCTCCTAAACCCCTAAAACAATCCCCAAACCCTCATTCATCCATTCAAATTGTCCTATACTCACTTTGGAAATTTTAAAACCATCTTGGCTTCCATTGAAGAAAGCTTGAAGAATTTGGGGAAGACAACCTTGACTAAGTTTGACCTTGCAAATTGTAGGTGAAATTAAGGTATGTGGGACTTAGTTTGATTCAAGGATCCTCTTTCATCCTTGAAGACCTTATGAACCCTAACTCTTTAAACTTAATTTTAAGTTTTCAATTAAGTTATGGGTTCTTCTATTATTTTTGTAGATTAATGTTGGGAATTGAGTGTTATAGTTATTAGGTGATTTAATCATGATTTTCAACTTGAATTTATGGATGATTATTGAAACACTTATTGATCAACTTGCATGTCCCTTTCTTGGTTTAATTAAGTATGGATAACTTGCATTACGGCTTATTCATGAATTTCTACATCATTTATGATGGAATATCTTTCAAATTGTGAAATAAAGTCTTGATTCCATTACCCATGTTGTTGTGTCTTATTCATGGCATATGCATGGTTATTATTGTTCCTTTGGAACCCATGATTTGAAAATCTTTGTCCCTATGGGACCCATGATGAAACTCTTTATCCTATGGAACTCATGATTTGAAACTCTTTGTCCCTATGGGACCCATGTATTGAAATTATTGTTCCTTTGGAACCCATGATTAAACTCTTGACTTGTGATCACATAGTCCCATGGCTCTTTGAGCACTTGGATGCTTGCATCCCCATGTAATGTTTTTTCTTGTTTGACAAGCCCATGTAGATGAGCTACTCTTGTAGTATTGGTATGGAATGATCATGAAATGTTTTTTGAAAATTCTTGTTGGCCTAGGCCCTAAGCATGAATATGCTCCATGTAAAGTGGTTTCAGTTTTGACTCATATCATTCCTTGTCTCATAAGAACTTGCATCGGGTACCATTGTTTATTATTTTTTATTTTGGTGCTTAATTAACTTCCTATTTTTGGAGATCCTTGCAAAAGGGTCTTGGTACCAAGGTTAAGCTTAGCATGGCCTTTCATCCTCAAGCGAATGTCAATACAATATGACCATTCAAACTCTTTAGGATATTCTTAGGGCTTGTATTTTGGGGTTTATGGGTATTTGGGATGAGCATCTTCCGCTTATCGAGTTTGCTTACAATAATAGCTATCACTCTAGCATTGGAATGACTCCCTTTGAAGCTTTATATGGTAGACATTATAGATCCATGGTTGGGTGGTTTGATGTTGAGGAAATGGTTTTATTTGACCCAGATTTGGTCATGGAGGCTTTGGAAAAGGTGAGTTTGATAAAAGAGAGATTGAAGATGGCTCAAAGTAGGCAAAAGTCCTACTCTGATGTGAAGAGGAGGGAGCTTGATTTTAATGTTGATGATTGAGTTTATTTGAAGGTCTTAACCATGAAAGGCATTGTCTGGTTTAGTAAGAAGGGAAAGTTGAGCCCAAGGTTTGTAGGGTCTTATAGAATTTTGAGGAGTTCCATAGTCCCTTTGGAAGTTATGGGCATTGTAGAAGATAACTTGACCTATGAAGAGGTCCCGATAGAAATATTAGATAGGCAAGTGAAGAGGTTGAGAAGCAAAGATGTGGCGTCCATCAAGGTCCTTTGGATAAAACAACAAGTCAAAAGTGCAACATGGGAAGCCGAAGCAGACATAAAGAAGCAATATTCTTACCTCTTCCACTCTATTCAATCATAAGCTAACAACTAAATCCTATATATGATGTCAAGTCTTGAACTTCAGCCCTTATGCCATTTTTGCATGCATACATGTTCAAGGTAAAACGTTATTGTGATTTTTGATGTATATGCTTGAAAGTTTTGAGAATAATGTTTAAGTGCATTGATTGAATTCATATTTGGTTAAAAGTTGTATATTTGTTTCGTTTAAAAATGTTCTTTACATTCAAGGATGAATGTTCCCAATGGAAAGATATTGAAACACCATTCACGCGCCTTAAGAAAGTTCCCTATAATGTATTTCTTGAATATCTCAAAATACCTGCATGATTTTGCAAACCCGACTTCATAGTAATTTTTAGGGGCAAAATTGTGTAAGAAAAGGGTGATCTTTGATTTTTAGATGACCCATAGTGAGAAATATTTTTTGATGATTCGGGGCTTAACCAGAAAAGTGTGCAATCAATCCGCATCACGGACTTGTCGCCCACTAGTGTAAAAATGGCCTCAAATGATTTCCTAGGCCAAAACAAAGGAGATTAAGTTTTGAGCGAAAATGAACTACTCTACGATAAGTGTACGTCGCGGACCTATCACGCCTTAGGTCAAAAAGCTCTGAAATTTATGGACAATTGGGTAATAACCCAATGCCTATATATAGTGGAGACACTCATTTTCAGTCATATTTCAGCCCTAAAACTCACAAAAACCTCTAAAACTTCATCAAATTCTTCACTTTAATCTCAAGATTTCAAGAACTACTTTGCATTCCAAGAAAACTAAGTGAAACCTCAAGACCTCCTCAAGTTTTCTTCAAGGAAATCTCAAGTCTAAGGTATGTGGGCTTCATTCATGGGGATCCTTCCACCCATGAAGCCAATCCTTCCCTTTTTCTAAATTTTTGTGATTTTTATGGTTTAAATCTTTATGGGTGAATCTTTTTGTGCATTGTATACATGATTTGGGTTGGATTCTTCAATTATTGATTGTTAACCATGAATATCTAATGAAGGATTATTCCAAGAGTTGATTTATATCTATTGAAGCTATGCATATTTTGAACTATACAAACTCTGAAAGAATTTGTAAATTTTAGTTAGATTTCATGATATCTAAAGTGGGGTTTTACTACAATATTGGTGGGTTGATTTGAAAGACTTTCAAGTGAATTCATTTTACCTTTCCCGTGTCTTATACTCTTGAATTGCATGGTTTTAAGCATATGTACATATACCCACCATGTTTTGATCAAGTCATATGATAAGCTTCTAAGTTAATGAAAGTCTTATTGTAAGACATGTGAATTGTGAATATTGAAAATGTTAAAGGGCTATTAAGCATGCTATGAGTTCACGAAAATGTTATGAATATTAAGAATTATGTAAAGCCCATTCTTTGATTTTAAGAAGCTTTGGTTTGATAAGCTACTCCATGGCATTACTATGACATTTTGATATTTTGCATATTATGGCTATAAGTAGGATTTGAATATTCCTTGGGATTATGACCTAGCACCGAGCGGACCTTGGTAAGTAGCCATTGTCCCTTAACTATGTCGCCACTATAGGTTGTGAATTGTTTGTGACATGACTAACCGAAAAGGGGGAGTTCCTATAAGGCACATGCCACTTAATATTTGAAAAGGGTGGGATTCCCGTAAGGCTTCTACATTCTATTATTCGAAAAGGGTGGTGTTCCTATAAGACTCTTATTTTGTAATCTACCGAAAAAAGAGAGTTCCCGTTAAGTAACTGAAAAGGGTATTGTTCCCATAAGGTGCTTGTGTAGAACTTTCCAAAAAGAGGAGGTTCCCATAAGGCGAGTATTTGGTTTACCTTGGCAAAGTAGATCACTCCTTTATTCGGGGTGGAGTGAACATTGGGATTCCAAGAAGTGACTCACTTGATCTTAATAGTCGTTTATGGTCCCCTCCCATCTAAAGTATGATATGATTTATGATTTGGTTATCTTCATGCATGTTTTAACTAAGACATTGATCATTTATAACATATTGACCCTATATCTATTCACTATGTTTATGCATATCGTTTAACTATGGATTATGTTTCCTTGTTGCATTGCACCCTGCATATTTAGTATATTCCAAGTACTAACGCATATTTCCTTTGCCTACATGATCTAACCATGTAGGGATCGAAGATCCTCTTCATCCTCCTCCTACATGTGGCTAGATGGATTATTTGAAGATTTCTATTAGTAAGTCTTCCATTTCAGAGATAATATCCACTTTACTTTCATGTTTTTGGTAAGACTTGTATACTTTTGGATACATATCTTTGAGGGTGAGCCCTAGAGATGTCTTGGCCTCCGTTCCATTCAAATTAGAGGTATTGTTGGATATGGAAATGTATGTTTGATCCTGACTCCTATCATGTTTATGTAATTATGGAAGGCTTCCCTTAGTCCCTTTGTCAAGGCTTCCCTTAGTCCCTTTATCCCCTTCTACACTAATTGTATGTTTATTGATGAGATAGAAGTCCCAAGTCCTAATAATATCCCTATAGCATGAGTCATATTTATCTTCCCCTTAGACTTTATTTGTTATGTGATTCATGCAAATCCTCTTCCCTAAAATATTCTCATAGCTTGAGTCTAAAGTCTCATTTTCCCTAGAATTATTTGTTACTTGCTTGATCATTTAATTATGCTTTCACAACCTAGGATGTGCAAATGGTACGCTAAGAGGCTTGTTTGGATTACTTTCGAGTTACCCATTTATGGTGTCACGTCTAGGCCCTAGGCTTGGTTTGTGACACCTCAGTCCTAGCAGATCCACTTATGACCCCTATTATTCCACCTCTGATATCTCGGTCCAGCTCAAGTTTACAGCTTCAGGGGTTTGCTATTGCTCTATTTATTACACCACCCAAATTTATGTTGCCACCCTCTTTTTCTAGCCCAATCATGTCTATTTCAAAGTAGAAGAGTTTTGAGTGGTTTATTTGATTGTCTCCCCCGAGATTTGATCGTATTCATAATGATAGGACTTATGATTTCTTATCAAAGTTTTAAGACTGGCTATGTAATTTGGCATCCTTGAGTTGTATGGAGTTGCTTATTCCTCTTCCCAGTTTTCTAGCCTAGACAAAAAGTGATGGAGGTAAGTTATGGCTTGCCGACCTATTAGATCTTCAATCATAACCTAGGAGTAGTTTACAAAGGTATTCCTAGAGAGGTTCATGCCATATAGACTTCGGGATAGTCACCAAGATGAATTCGATAGGCTTTAGTAAGGTTCTATATCAGTATCGAACTATGAGACCAGATTTCATACATTATCCAGATATGACTTGTCCAGCATCCCTATAGAGTTTGAGAGGATTCGATGTTTTTCCAAGAGATTGACAGGTATCTTCAGAAGGTAATAACTTTCTTGATTCTAGCGAACGATACCTTCCAGAGTGTAGTGGATCATGCTCGCATGATTGAGCACATTTGACATGATAGACAGGGTGGCAAGAAGAGATTTCATTAGCATTGCCAGTTTAGTAGACCCCAACCATGAGATAGAGAGTTTCAGAGGCAAGGCCATCAGGGTCGGGTAGTTCATTCAACCATCCCTATATCTGATAGTGTTGACAGGTCTAGGCCTACTCAGACAGGTTGTAATAGCTCTTTTAGTGTATCAAGGTTTGGTGGCTTTTTAGGATAGCCATCCCATGGGTGATCCTAGACCTTTCTATGTGTGAGATAAGGTTAGGCACTTATCCAATTATTGTCCATATCGTACACCTTCTACCTAGACTTCAGGGTCTCATACAGCCCATCCAGTCATAGCACCAGCACCGAGGGGTACCTCTCTTGGCATGAGGGGTGGTACCAGAGGAGGTTATGGCATAGCAAGAGGCGGAGCTCGTAAAGGCCCACAAGCTAGTGGTGGACGTAGAGTATGTTATGTTAATCCAAATAGAGACAAGGCATAGGCCTCTGATGCAGTTAGCACAGGTATGGTTCAAGTATGCCACAATTCTACTTTAGTTTTATTTGATCCAGGTTCTATTTCCATGAATCTTGATATATTGTGTGAGCCTCTTACGGAGCCTATTTGTGTTTTCACCTCGATAGATGAATCATTAGTGGTAAATTGAGTGTATCATTGTGTTGTGACTTTTTTGGGAAGAAATGTTATTGTTGATTTGATATTACTTGAGATGGTTGACTTTGATGTGATATTGGGTATAGATTGGTTATCACCTCATCATGTTATTCTTGACTATCATGCTAAGGCCATGATATTATCATGTCCTGGGTTGCCTTAATAGGTGTGGACTGGAGCATCTAGCTCCTATCCCAAGGGAGTTATTTCTTATATGCATGTCTGCTAAATGATGGATAAGGGTTGTTTGTTGTATTTGGCTCATGTTCAGGATTGTTCTCAAGAGTCAACATAATTAGAGGCCACCAAGGTTCCTAGAGAGTTTATGAATGTGTTCCCGACTAATTTGCTTGGTGTTTCTACGAATTATGATATTGACTTTGCTACTATTGTGGAGTTGGGAACTAAGCCTATTTTTATTATACCCTATAGTTATTTCTTATATGTATGTCTGTCGAATGATGGATAAGGGTTGTTTGTTGTATTTGGCTCATGTTCAGGATTGTTCTCAAGAGTCAATATAATTAGAGGCCACCAAGGTTGCTAGAGAGTTTATGAATGTGTTCCCGACTAATTTGCTTGGTGTTTCTCTAAATTATGATATTGACTTTGCTATTGATGTGGAGTTGGGAACTATGCCTATTTTTATTATACCCTATTGGATGGCTCCTACTGAGTTAAGGATTTAAAGGAGAAATTGGAGGATTTATTGAAAGGGGGATTCATCAGTCCAGTGTATCTTCCTGGGTTGCTCTTGTATTGTTTGTCTAGAAGAAGGATGGCACTATGTGTATCTGTATTGATTATCGTCTGCTGAACAAAGAGACTATCAAGAACAAATATCCTTTGCCTCGCATTGATGACATATTTGACCGGTTGCAGGGTGCCTCAGTGTTTTCCAAGATTGATTTGAGGTTTTTTTATCATCAGTTGATAGTTCGGAAGTCAGATATCCCAAAGACAACCTTCAAGACTTGTTATGGTCATTATGAGTTTGTAGGTATGTTCTTTGGGTTTACTAATCCCCCAACTACTTTTATGGAGTTGATGAACCGGGTGTTCACGCCATATACGAATATATTTGTAATCATGTTTGTTGATGATATCTTGGTTTATTCTAAGTATGAGGCCGACCATGTTCAACTCTTAAGGATTGTACTTCAGAGATTGAGAAAAGAGAAGTTATATATATGCCAAGTTCTCAAAGTGTGAGTTCTGGCTTGAGTCTGTGTCATTCCTTGGGCATATAGCGGCAAAATATGGTATTATGGTAGATCCATCCAAGGTGAAAGCAATTTCTGAGTGGGTTAGGTCAACTTCTGTGACTGAGGTTTGGAGTTTCATTGGCCTAGCAAAGTATTATCGATGTTTTATACAGGGTTTCTCTTCTATAGAAGCCCTAGTGACTAGACTTACTCAGAAGGGTATAGCATTTTAGTGGTCGGAGGAGTGTGAGGTGATTTTTCAAAATATCAAGGATTTATTGACCTCAACGCCTATTCTTTCTTTGTCCCAGGAGGGAGTGCCATTTATGATGTATTGTGATGCTTCTAGAGTGGGTTTGGATGGTGTTTTGATGCAAAAAGGAAAGGTGATAGCATATGATTCTAGACAATTGAAGGTGCATGAGAGGAACTACCCTACATATGATTTAGAGTTGGTTGTGGTGGTATTTGTATTGAAATTATGGCGATTTTAGAGTTGGTTGTGGTGGTATTTGTATTGAAATTATGGCGACGTTGTCTTTATAGGGTGCAATGAGATCTTTACCGATCACCGGAGTCTCAAATACATCTTTTCTCAACCTAATTTGAACATGAGATAGCGAAGATGGTTAAAGTTTCTAAAAAGACAATAAAATCTCTATTTTACATCACCTAGGTAAGGAGAATGTAGTGGAAGATGCTTTGAGTCGAAAAGCCTCTAGTATGGGAAGTTTGGCATTCTTGAGGATTTAGGAGAGGCTCGTAGCTTTGGAGGTTCAGTCACTAGCTAGATAGCTGGTTCGATTGAATATTTCTCTCCTCAGAGTATATTTTCTCTTGTAGAGGCTAGGTCTTCTTTATTTGATCAGATATATGCTCATCGATTTGACAATGCTAGATTGTGCTTGATCCGTGATAAAGTATTGAAGGGTGAAGCCAAGGTAGCTATTATTGATTCTAAGGGTCTGTTGAGGATAAATAGTAGATTTTGTGTGCCTAAGGTGAGGGATTGAGTGAGATTGATATTGGAGGAGGCCTATTATGCTAAATATTCCATCTATCTTGGTGTGGCAAAGATTTACCATGATTTGAAATACCATTATTGGTTGTCCGGGATGAGCAGAGACATAGCTGAGTTCGTGGTAAAGTGTTTGAATTGCCAACAAGTCAAGTATGAGCATCAAAGGCCTGGTGGATCGATGCAGAGGTTGCCCATTCTCGAGTACAAATGGAAGAGAGTGACCATGGATTTTGTTACAGGTCTGCCCATGGCCTTGGGCAAGTTTGATTTGGTTTAGGTGGTTGTTGATCGTTTGACCAAGTTGGCTCACTTTCTATCGGTGAAGACTAGCTACAGTACAAAGTAATTGGCTAGGTTATATATCCGGGATATTAATAGACTGCAGAAAGTGCCAGTATCTATAGTGTCAGACAAAGGATCTATATTCACTTCCCATTTTTAGAAGGCTTTACAGCATGGTTTGGGTACTCGATTGGATTTGAGTTCAGCTTTCTACCTTCATACTAATGGACAGTCTGAGCGTACCATTCAGGTGTTGAAGGACATGCTTCAGGTATATGTTATAGATTTTAGGGCTCGATGGGATCAAGACTTACCTTTAGCGGAGTTCGCATAGAAAAATAATTATCATTCCAGCATCCAGATAGCACCATTTGAGGCATTATATAGCCGGAGATGTAGATCACCTATCAGGTGGTTTGATTCAGGTTCAACTGAGTTGTTGGGTGTTGAGTTTCTTAGAGATGTTATGGATTGGGTCCGGTTGATACAGGGTAGATTGTTGTCAACCCAAAGTCGAAAGAAGAGTTATGCTGACAAGAGGAGTAGGTCTTTTGAGTTTGTGGTTAGTGATAGTATGTGGATGAAGGTATCACCCATGAAGGGTGTGACGAAGTTTGGGAAGAAGGGAAATCTCAGTCCTAGGTTTATTGGCCCATTTAAGATCTTAAGAAGGGTAGGTGAGGTTTTTTATGAGTTAGCATTACCATCGAGACTATCAGCAATTCATCCTGTAATATATGTCTCCATGCTTCGTTGGTAATTCCAGATGAGTCACGTATAATCTCTTATCATTCAGTTAAGTTAGGTTCAGACTTGTCTTATGAGGACAAGTCAGTAGCTATATTGGATAGGCAGGTTCGGAGGTTAAGAACCAAGGATATACCTTCAGTGAAAGTTCAATGGCGACACCTTCCTATTGGGAAGGCTACTTAGGAGTTAGAGTCAGACATATGGGTCATATATCCTAGCCTTTTTGAGGCTTCAGGTACCTTCCTTTTCCTTAAGTTCGAGGACGAACATTATTTTTTGTGGTGAATGATGTAATGACCTTGTAGGTCATTTTTGGACTTATTTGTGAAAATTACTATTTTGCCCTTTCATAAGTTATTTAGGACCTATTTTGAACTATCTGTGATGTTGGAACTAAAATTTTGAGTTTTAAAAGTGGAAAATATGAGTTTTGTCATTTTTGGAAGCTTAAGTTGTTGAAAAAGTGTGTTTTTGCACTATTTTGTATTTTAGGTATCGGATCAAAGATCTGTTGATTCTATTAGCCTTGAAACGTCGAATTTGATATAGGAGAAGTTATAGAACATAATTCGAAGTTAAAATAAGGATTTTGGACCCAAAGTTGCATTTTTAGTTATTTTTGTGACAAAAGTTTAACTTTTGTCAGCATTCAAAGTTTGGAAGTTCAAATCGAAATTCCAAAATTTCCAACAATTTTGAATGGTCAAAATAACACTAGAAATGGCCTCATCATAATTTTTGGAGTTTTTTAGCATAGTTTTGGTATTTTGAGTCCTAAACTAGTTTATTGGAGTTACACCGGTAAGTATGTTAAAGAGATATCAAAATCAAATTCTGATTATTCTGTTGAGTCCGGATCATCATTTTTTAAATGGATTCATGTTTGGTTTGTGAAATTTAGGTTCCGAGGGTCCATTCTGAGTTTTGATGTTAGCTAAAAATTTGATTTCTGGTGTAAGCTAATTCCTTCTCTGCGTTTGGGGAGGTACATCGCACCTCTTCTCTGCGTTCGCGGGAAAATCTCCACATTCGCGGAGTATTAGCTCGTGGACCCCTTCTCTTCTTCGCATCCGCGGAGGTATATTATTCGCTCCTCTCCGCGTTCGCGGAGTGTATTTTTGCCTAATCTGTTCTTAAATTCATGAAACACCATTTAAACTCCATTTTTAATATTCCAAGCTTTCTTCTTTGATAAGAATTTTTGTGAAAATATTTTAGGTAAATATTTCTATCACAAATTTAATTAATTTCCCTTACTTTTATTTTGATTTTGTCATGAATTCCATGATTTGGATATTTAAAATTGGGGATTTTAAGTTTATGATTTGAAAACTTTAATTGATGATTTCTCCTTCATTTTGAACATAATTTTAGTAGAATTTTCACCCCACCAAATCTTTTTCTCGCGTAGAATCATAATTTCAAATCAATTTCCAGATTCAAAAACTTCAAATTTAGCCTTAACTTTGACTATTTTGTCCCTAAGCCCAATTCATGCAAATATGGGTATCAAAATTCATCTCTTGATGCATAGTATCTATTGTTTATAGCGGTTGGTTGATTTGGTGATAGATTTGAGGCTTGGACTAATCGGAACGCTTGGTTCAAGTGCGGTTTCGACATCGAGGTAGGTTCGGCTAACCTTTTGAGACTGCATTTGAGTTATTGGAGATGTTTATGTGGTAATTTTAAGATTTAGATTGTTCATGGGTAATTGGATCAATATGGAGGGATTTTTGGTAAGGCACAATATTGGTTATGTTGGAATTAAAGTTATTGTGACTTTATTGGCAAATTAAGTGGTATTCTTTGAGATTTGAGGTATTTTGGATGTTATTGTGATAATATGAGACTTGTGACATCATTTTAAAAGTTTTGTGGTAATTTGATGATACTTGAGATATTTGTGGGAAATATGTGTATAATTGGGACGTGTGAGGTCTGATATTGATGGTACACTTGACTAGGGGATGAAATATGATGATTGAGACATGATAACGGTTTATGGTACCAATTATGGTGCTTGTTACTATTCTTTATTGTCCTATGATGGTTATTTACCATTATTCTTATTATGATGATATTACTTATCTTAATTGTGCCATTGATATATATTCATTTAGTACTACATTTGTACCACCCTTTAACCACGGGCAGGTGGCAAGGACTGAGGTATTATACACCTTTTATAAAACCCCTTAACCGGGGAAAGAGGCAAGGGTGAGATGTGCCACTTTTGAGATATTGTACCATTTTTTATAAAATTCCTTGACCACGGACAGGTGGCAAGGCAGAGATTGTATCACTTTTCCAACCCCTTGACCACGAGCAAGTGGCAAGGTTGAGATATTGACAAACTTGAGAGATATTGGTATATGGTCTGATGAGACCCCATGGGTTCTACCTGGTAGCCTTAGCTCGATAGATATATATACCAGCCCTACGATGGTCGTGATTCCACCCTATGCATTGCATTTACACAATACATATGCATTGCATCAGTGACTATTATTGCTATTTTATCTTATCCTTATGCATATTTTTATTGTGCACTAACCTTTTTAATGCAGGTGAAAGGATTCTTTGTTATTACATACTTGTTCGATTTTTCTTACCCAATCAGTTAAACATATTGGGTACATATCGGTGTATTCACTCCTACTTTGTTTCCTCCCTGCAAATCGAGCACAGGGACCCTATTAGGGTAGTCGATCTCATTCTAATAGAGTTTCCATCCGTCTATCCTAGATTTTAGCGGTGAGGCTTAAACATTGAGTTGACATGGATCTATTGAGCCTTTCTTTGTTATTTTCTTTCCAGACATTGTATCTTACATTATTAGATAGCGTTGTATTTACTTATTCGTACTACTTTAGATGTTCTTGTACTCATGACTCCAGGTTTTGAGATTTAAATTGAGTCTTGTGGTTGCTTTTTGTCACGACCCGGATAGGGGGCCTAGATGTGACATGGAGAAAGAGGACCCGAAGACCCTCGATCAAGCCATCAT
>JBCEWC010014758.1:0-14160 GCA_038996855.1 Solanum aculeatissimum
CGATCTTCCCTTTTCTCTTATTTTGTTGTCAGTTCTTTCATTCATTCTTTCTTCTTTTTCTTTTTCTTACTTTTTAGGTGGTGGGTAAATTAACCTTTTTTTTATCCATTTATCTATTACATAATTTGTCAATGTTAAATTTTTTTATTTGCTCTTTTTTTAATTTTTCTTAATTGTTTCACTTCTTTTGTGAATTTTTTTGTCATTTTATTATTTCTTGTTTATTCTTTTATTTTATTAAGGTGGGAATACATGATGGTTAAATAAATATCAACATCGATACATTACATAATTATTTATACAATATTGACACATGATTATGCACCATTTATATAATGTCGATACATTGCAAATCTATTTATAATAATATCGACACACATTTGTATACAATTTATACAACATCGATACACGATTTGAACTGATTTTGAGCAAAAATAACCTAATTACCTTGGATTGATTTGATTTGTATTGAGCTCATGACCTTCTTAGGCTGATTTTGATCTAGGCCGATTTTGGACCTATTAATAATTTGGATGATTCTGACTATTTTTTATGTAAATGAAAAGTAGATTATATTTTATGTAAACAAATTTTTTTATTGTATATATATATGAAATTTGATTCTTCTAGGCCTAAGCAAAATTTAGGGGCATATTTGATACTTTTCACACATAATTTTTTTTAACTTCTTTGATTTAATGACTAATTTGAATTTTAAATTTTAAAAAGAATATTATATTATATACTATATAATGAAAGAGCCATCATGTGATATCAACTTTCACAAAAATGGACCTTCATTGTTAATAAGTTAGTGGGTTTTTAGGTGAAGAAGACAGTCAACTATGACCTTCCAAATGTTAGGTGATGCCTATTATTTAATTAAGTCTTCGACCAATATAAGTCATGCTGGACATTTCTTTGTTATTTTTTTTTTAAAAAGAATCTTCTATCAACTATTTTTGTAAAATGTCAAATATCAACAACTTGTTAAATTGTTGACAAGAAGGCTATTTCTTATTAATATATTTTAAAAAATTTACGACCCAAACATACCATATACTTTCTTCGTTTAAAAACGAATGACTTACTTTGTATTTTAGTCTATTTTAAAAAGAATGATTTATTTTCTTTTTTGGAAACATTTCAATTTTAACTTTCCAATATGATTTTCATCACTCAATTCTTATAAAATCGATACTTAGCGCTACACGAAAAATAGACATTCACTTTTACTTGTTCAGTTGAAAAAAATAAAAGATAATGAGAAATTGACACATATGAACAAGTCTTCTATAATATTGGCAATTTTTAGCCCAAAAATATTTAGCAAATTTTAAGTCTAAAAAAATTGACACTATATCTATCTAAGCATCCTATCCGTTTATTTTGCTTGAAAAAAAAAAGGGGGGGGAGGGGAGAGAATATCTTTTTGGTCTCCTTATTAGATATTCTTGAAATCATGAACTTTGTTTTTTTTTAATTATTATTTAGTTATTAAATATCCTTAAAAGTAGAAATTTAATTATCTTGTTTCAGATATTCATTATTTTATTTAGTCCCATTTTTAATTTGCAGAAAGTATTATTTAAAATACTTTTTCTTAATTTTACCATTGAAATATCTTGTTCCCCCTCCCTTATTTCATGTTATTGTATCCTTGAAATTAATATTTCAATTTTTTTTTCTTTTATTATGGCTAGACTAGATATCCTAAAATTAGGAATTCAATTATTTTATTTTTTTTAATTTTAATTACTAGATATTTTTAAAATTAGGTATTTATTATATTACTGTCCCTTTTAACTTGTAGTAAATATTAGTTAAAATATTACTTTTTATACATATACTACTTATTAGATGAATATGGACCAATGTATATGAATACAAATGTACACTAATTTACCAGGTGAATACGGACCAATGTATATCAATACAAATATATAACAATTTATTAGATGAATAAGAATCAGTGTATATAAATACCAATGTATATCAATTTATTAGATGAATACGGATGAAAGAATATAAATGTAAACAAATGTATATAAATTTGGTAGGTAAATTTATTAGTAGATGTATAATTATATGTATGCAAACCCAACTAAAACTTAATTAAAAAATAATCAAATGAATACCAATTTATTAGATGCATATGGATCAATGTATACCAATATAAATACATATATCAATTTATTAGGAGAATACATAACAGTTAATATCAATGCTAACACGTGTCAAATTTTCAAGGTGAATTCATTAGTAGATATATACGTTATATGTATATAAATTTAGTCAAATATCAATTTTAAAAAAATTGAATTCACCAAACAATATGTGTATATATATCAAACATGTGTTAAGCAATCCATAAACTTATTATAACCTCATTCAAAATTAGAATCACTGACTCAAATCTGATTAATTATTTTTTTTGAAAATTCTCTTACTCATCAATCTACAAGTAAAATCACAAAGGAAATGCCTAAATCATCGCTCAAGAAATACTAACATTTCATGACCTGATTTCTCAAGCCGTGACGACACCTACCTTAAACCTCCCCCCTCCCTCGGTAGGTAAGCCTAATCTGTAACTCAGAATTAAGCATAATGGGTAATAGGTGGGAAACTAGTGATACAGAAATAAGATAAATAAAGAGGAAAAGGTAAATATATACATAACAAAAATAGAGTCCCTCCCAAGACCTGGAAGTCACTAGTATAGAGTCACTATGGCAAAGGACTAACACTAAGGGAAAATCCGCTAAAGCTAACTAAGAATACTACACTAGCTATACTTGAGTAGGTTGTTGTAGGCCCGAACAGGACACACGTGCGCAATTTCAAGTAAAACCCGAGCAAACCCCCATAAGTCCGCCGGGTACACAAAAATTCTATCCTATAGAGGGTAGGAGCTAGGATTCTCCAGGAGTGAATGCCCTAGGGAAAAGCTCGGGACTTTAACCAGAACCTATCTTGTTTATCCGACAATAAAGGGAGGGACTCGAACCCGCTAATTGTCAATCTCAAGAACATAGGGCAGTACCCTGGTACTCTAACATATGTATCGCAATGCATCAATGATTACAGAGCCCTAAGCTTAAAAGATAATTGACAAGGAGTGGGACTCAAACCCACAATATGCAACAGTGGGGTTGGGCCTAATCTCAAATAGTGTACTATCAAAGTAAGGACTCAAACCCACCAATGGTCAATCTCAATAACATGGGGAAATATCCTGGTATTCTGACATATTTATCTCAATGCGTAAATGATCACAAATTCCTAGGCTCAAAAGATAATTGATAAGGGGTGAAACTAGAGCCCACAATATGTAAAAGTGGGGTTGGGCCTCAATCTCAAATGGTGTACTGTCAAAGTAGGGACTCGAAACCACCAATGGTCAATCTCAATAACATGCATGAGGTAGCACCCTGGTATTCTGACATAATATCTCAATGCATCAATGATCACAGAGCCTAGGCTCAAAAGATAATCGACAAGGAGTGAGACTCGAACCCATAATATGCAACAGTGGGGCTGGGACCCTATCTCAAATGATGTACTGTCAAAGTATTGACTCGAACCCTCAAATGAGTGACTAATCAAGATGCCGATCAACTTTTCATACTCCTCGATATATAGACTTATCAAATCTTTGTTTACAACAACCACAACTAAGTTTGATCTCAATGGTACCAACCCAACATAAATACTTTCGTAGATTTCTAACTCATAGTCATACCAAGCTATGTTCAAGGTAGAAATAATTCCAACACAAGTACAAGATCACCATCAGAGTTCACAACTGTCAAATTTAGGATATTATGGATAAGGTATTTCATAAAGGCTCAATTACTACCTAGCTAAGGCCCAACAACTAACATACTCTAGTTTGCTACGCCATGCTACAAGGATCTAAGCCCTCCGAAGCGATGTAGGGGCATTCTAAAGCAGATTATCCTCCTGAACTAAGGCCAATATCATTTACAGTATCAATAACATGAAACCAGAGCTGAAATAGTAGAATGAATGAGCCACAACCAAACAACATGCTTTTAACTATTCGAAATATAGATTCTAATCTAAGGCGTGAAAATATACTACCCAAGTCCATTATTTCAACCAATTCAACATGAATTTACACATTCCAGCTCAATCTAAAGAAAAAAAAGTATAGCCTACTTGAAAGTTGAATACCCGCGCTCCAAGTCACTCGGTCGGAGCTTTTTCTTTTATAACGGCCACCAAACAATACCACCCTATCAAAAACAAAATCACAACATTATTATGATCGTTTTGACACCACTTTCGTAATTTTCAAAGATGGAACAATTTTTGGATTCAAAATGGAAAATGTAGGCTCTTGCCAAAAATTCTAGAATTAACCCCAAAAATAGATCCAAAATAGTCACCCAAACATAAATAGTCAATTAATACCAAATTAGGGGCAAGGGAGCAACTAGGGACAAGCATGCAAACGAAATTCAAAAAATTAAGCTAAGAACCCAATTCAAACAGCAGCTAAATCAGTAATTTCACAAAAATGAGGCACCAACAGCCAAAACTAATAGACCCACGATGACCCCCATAAAATTATATCCAATATCGTATCAAGACTCTCTAAAAAATAGAGCTAAAATGACTAAGTTATGGCTTTCTAAAGTTTCAACCAAATTCCAATCCAAAAATGAACTAGGATAGCAGCTATTTACAAAACAAATCACAAAAATAAAGCCTCAACAATCAAAACTAACAATACTATGACATTTCTTGCTGACAATTCCATAATTTAGTATCAAGAATCGCTAAAATCGGACTTAAAATGACCAAGTTATAAGCATCCAAAGTTTGCTAAAATTTTACTCTGAAAATTAAAAGGAATAACAATTAAAACATGATTTTTACCTTAAAAAAAGCTTTCTATGCAAAATTAGAGCTTACTAATAGATGCCCATGAAAATTTCTTCAACTTGAACTTTTGAATCTCCAAATTTCACCTTAAAATGCTCAAGATATAGCCTTGTAAAGTTTTGTATATATGCTGAAAATAAGAAGACTGCCTTTATAGAGAGGTGGAGGTGTACCAGATACGGTGCACTAGGGAACCAACAAACTATTTCTATTTTAAAGTCTCTGATGGGGTTCTCGAAGCTTATTCAGAACCTCATGCGTGCAAATGAATTATGCTATCCTACAAAATTCAACATTCCAGACTCAATAACACAGTTAAAATTTCCATCTGAGGTCATTACAACTAAATGTGAGTCCTACTCCCATGACCATTCTTAGCCAATTTCTATCGAGGGTCTCAAAATGAGTCCAAAAGCCTCAAAAATCAAATGAAGGATCGTTCTAGACCAAACTCAATATTTTAGAACTAACTGTGTTGTCAAAATTTTCATTTGGGCACAATTTCCAAGAATGTTGACCAAAGTCATGAGTTCCTACATGATGCTAATGATAAGGGACTTAAATGTATTAAGAAGGTTCATGAATGTCATGAAAGTCATGAGTGTGATATGAGGCCTTTAGTGATGTTTAAGATGAACCTTTAATGTGAAAGGCCAATTCTCACTTGAGTTGATCCCAAGTTCATGAGCTACTCTTATCTCATTAAAGTATGTTTCAAAATCAACAAATGCTTATGTATATATGATTATGTTATAGTATTCCGTGGGAATTGACATAGTACCGAATGAGGCATTGAGATGGGGTACGGTAAGAGAACCTTAGTAACAATCTCTTGTGTCGTTAACTATATGCCACCATAGGAGTCCCTGTGGACAAAGGCTAGAGGATCCACAATAGCAAAGTTAAATTAAGATATGCACGCATAAGTTGATAGAGTTTCACCCTGCAAGTGGACTCCTCGTGCCAACGTATAGGATTATTTTGGATTTCATATAGTAGCTCGCATGGTCTTAAATGTCAGTTACGATCTCCTACAAAGCTATGTATATAATGTCTATGTATTTTAAAATGTACTTTCATATGACACATTGATCATTTACTTATATTGAGCTTTATACTCCGTGACTATGACTATGCGTACTATGAATGGTGGCATTACAATTTCATGCAAGATGGCATTGTTGTTTGATGTTTGCATTGCATCCCACATACTTAGTACATTCCAACGTACTAACGTACATTTTGCCTACATGATATCACCATATAGGGATAGACACTCCTCCTCCTCCACCGACACGTGGCTAGCTTTCGACGTTCGAGACTAGTGATTGGTGAGGCCTCTAGTTCGGGGACTATACTTCCTTCTTGCCATTTGTATTTGAGACATTTTCTTTTCTTGAGTTGTATTTTGGAGACTTTTACTTTCTATATTATGTTCTCATGACTACACTTGAGGTGAGTTTTGAGCATGTTTTAGCCCCCACCAAAGTCTTTTATGTAGATGATTTCTTTGGACGACATGTTTTAAGGTTTAAGTTGTTGTTTTTCATTGATTTCAAACGATTGAATCCTTCCTTAGCCCCATTTCCCACTTTTAAATTCCACTTTTACTATGTTCAATTACAAATGAATGTGTGACAAATGTTAAAAGACTTGGGTGAGGTGCCTTCGGATCCCTCATTTCCCGTGTTACGATTAGGACATAGACTCGGATCATGACATCATCTATTCTTCTCTGGTTAATCACCATAATCGGATCATCATCGAATTACCAGTAACTTCAATTAACAAAAAAAAAATCAACACGCAGTCCACCCACCCATAAAACAACCCCTAAACTCCTTATTTTTAATTTTTTTTTTTTGTGCAATCACCACCACCACTCCTGTACTCCATTCTTTTTCGTTCTTCTGGTATTCTCCAGCAGATACACATGCCAAAATGACCAATAAAAAGCCAAAACAATTCATATCTTGCATTATCTCTCTTTGACTTCACTGAAGATGAATTATCGTTGAAGATAGTTTTTCTAACCAGAGCTAAATGACAATGAAGTTTTAATATGAAAATAAAATAAAACATACATGAAAGGAAAAGAGAAACAAGGACTGGCCATCACAGATTTTTATGGAACTCGTTGGAGCTCGTAATTTTTTGTTGGAGTTTGATGAATTTTTTATTTGATTGTTGTGTTATTTGTTGTGTTGTTGGGTCTATATGATGGCGTGGAAGAGGTGAAAAAGGAAAATGAGAGTTGAGATGGTAATTGTTTGTTGTTTTGTTTGCTGGAGAAGACATCTCCAACGAGGTTGAATAGAGAAAAAAATACCAGACAAACTAAGGAAGTAGAGACATGAATAAAGCAATGAAATAATTATAATTATTAGAGATAATTATGTCGTAGACAATAATAAAAAGAAATAGCCTAAAAAAAGGTAATATTTGACCTAAAAGAACTTTTTATATTTAAAAAAAGCCATTTTATTACGTTTCTAAACTATGACAGGTTCATTTTTGAAAAAATTTCTAACTTCTTTTATGCTTACGCACTAAAAATTGGCTATATTTTAATATTTTAACTATAAAGTAGCTTCCCCTTAATATTTTATTATTGTGCTTGACTAATGTATGTTCCATGCCTTATTTAGGTATAAATAAAATCAATGTTTATACCTGCAAGTAAATTTTTGAGATGATCACTCAATTCAACTAAAAAAATTTATTTAATTTTTTTTAATTCAAAAATTTTTCATTTGTGATTTCATTTTTAAAGTCACTCAATCTTTCTAGATGATTTTTCAATTGAATTTTACTGACATGAAATATTTATTTCAAGAGAAACTTTTAAAATTATATGAATTCTCTTTAATTGACCCGTCTCACTTAATCCGACCTGTTAAAACTATATGAGCCAAATACATTAACCTTTTATTTTACCCACATTCTCTTCTAAATCATCCTCTCATAGGAGAGAACCAGAGTAGAATAAAGGAAAAAGAACATAGATGCTCATAAAAAGTAAAACATTTATATGAGAATGTCATTTTATTTTGATGCCCCTAAAAATTATTTATAGAAAAGGGTTTAAAATTATTTTTGAACTACGTAAAACAGATCATTTATACTTTTCGTTAAATTTTGGAATAAAAAATGCCGCCACCATTATCCCAAACAACCACAAATATTCTTAAGACTTAACGATTCAAATTTATAGTAACATGGTAAATCACGTGGGACCTATCCCTCCACCTAAGCATTGTCAATTAGAATTCACTATAAGAAATTGGACTTTTAACGACAACTAAAGTCACCACAAAATTTCACAACTATTGCCGTTAAAGGTTTTCACAAATTTTTATCTAGCTTTAGCCATTGAAATGATTAGCCATTAGCAACTAAAAGTTGCCACTAAAACCTATTTCTTAAACAAGAAAAATATGGCAATTAGCTTTTTGTCATGACCTAATTTTCTAAAATCAATATCAAAAGCACGTAATATTATTACGAAAACATCAAAATGACTTTTCAACTCGAATCTTCTACTACACAGTTAAAAGGTCTACGTGGCTTGCCATATCACTAAAAATTTAGACTTTTAACTCTTGAAGGTATTTGTAATCTCTTGAGATAATAACGGGGGCATAATAAAAAAGGGTATAAGTGATCTATTTCCCATAATTTAGAAACAATTTTCACCATTTCTGATTAACATGTGGATTGATTTTTGGTTGTCATATCCAAATGTGGAATTTTCATAAATAACCACTTAGTGAAACATAATAGGTAAAAATAGCTATATTTTTAAAAATTACAATTTATAACTTTGATCATGTCATTTGTGTTGTATAAACGTGTAGCTCTAAGGTCTTTATACAATTAAAATTGTAACAGTTATTTATTTGATTGCTAAAATTATGGTGACAATTATGGAAACGGTTGCCTAATTAATTGAAGGTATATCTAATCAGACTAAATTACCTAATATAACTCTTTGTACCAAAAAATAGTCATAGTTGTCTTCCTTCAAGAAAAAGGAAAATTAAAAACGCATAATTTTCTGCATAATTTTGCGAAATCAGGTGAGAAGATTCGACTATGTTCTGAATTATATTTTGGTTTCTGGCCCGTATTTTTTCGGGACTGATTAATTTTGTTCTAAATTATATGGTTACTGTGATTAAGTAACAAAAAGTTATGTAGATTTATTTCTTTTGTGAAATTCATATTTTTCTTTATGAATGAATTTGATATTTGTACGATATAACCCGTGTGCAAGTGATTTTCAATTAAAATTATACGCATATATTTTTTTTGTACGATCAGAAGTATGATGGCCTGAAATATTGATTAAGAGCATTGAAGTCTGTATAAAATGTTATTATGCTTGTTAAATTGCATTTTGTTTGTTGTTTGTGTATGTGATAAACAAAATTTGATATACAGTTTAAATTTTTTTTATTATCATTATTATATACGTTTGTTGTTATACGTATTTAGTGTGTGTTTTTTAAAATATTTGTATCTATAAAACGCTCAAAGTATACAAGTATATAATTATACTAATTGACTGTTGACTTTAAAACACAAATGGAAAAATCGTGAATATTGAAATTTTGTGGACCATTAACTGATTGTGGGTTTTGTGAAATAATTTATTTATATAATGCATCTAATATACGTGTTTATACATATAATAATTTATAATTGAATTTATTACGGTAAGTGTATAAATTTGATAAATTTGATGTTATTATGATCATTATTATATACTTTGTTGTTATATATCTTGATTGTGTTATTTTATTTTTTTGTATAAAATATTTTGTGTATAAAATAATGTAAATATACATGTAATTTGCAATGTGTAGTTGAAGGTGATGTGTATGTATTGTCTTATTTTGTGTATTTTGATATGTATATTATTTAATATATACAATATGTTATTATATAGGCATGTCTTTGTTGGCGGTTATGGTGATGCATTCTGGACGGTGGGACAACGAAAATATTTATGTTGACTATAATTTGGAAGGTGTTGTTTTTAAAGAAAATTCAACTTACATGGATCTGTACACATTGATTGCAAATCAGCTTGGAATTGATCTTACTAAGAATTTTTTGAGAATAGAGTACAGAGTTGAATAAAGTAATAGGCCAATGGTGATTCATAATGATATGGGTGTAAGAGTTTATGTAATGTTAAAAAAGGGTGTTAATGATTTTAACATGTATCCAAATTGTGCAAGTATTTTCGATAAAGATTTGGAGGATAATGGTGTTGATGATAGTGCAACTAAGCAACCAGGGAAAATTTTGGGACATATTTCATGGTAGAGATTGATGATTTTCAGACACGTGAGCTTACAATCGATTCTTTGGTGGAGCGTGTGCAAGTTGTAGCTTCCGGGGACTGGACAGGAGTAATATCTGATCCGTCGCATAAGTATGTTGAAGTGGACCAGGTGTATAGAGACAAAGCTACCTTAAAGGTTGTTATGGCTCAATATGCAATTGCTGAAAGGTTCCAATTCAAATCCAGAAGATCAAATGGAATAAGGTATAATGTACTTATACAAAAAAAAATTGTGTTAATTTTTTTTTTGTGTGGGTAAAATTAATTTTTTTATTTGTTGTTGAGAACAAATTAGTATCACCCATATATGATAAAAAATATACATTGTTATCGCGTATAAAAACATATTAATTTTAGGAATATTGTGTGTATATGGTTGCAGCTACACTTTTGTGTGCAAATCAGATGA
Organism: Solanum aculeatissimum; assembly: GCA_038996855.1. Classification (NCBI taxonomy): domain Eukaryota; kingdom Viridiplantae; phylum Streptophyta; class Magnoliopsida; order Solanales; family Solanaceae; genus Solanum; species Solanum aculeatissimum. The sequence goes on from JBCEWC010014758.1 coordinate 10,677, forward strand.
ATGTGAATGGTTAATGAAAGCTTCAGCAATTAATAAATCTGGTATGTTTCGGATAAGAACATTTAACATGGAGCATACATGTCCATTGAAGGATAGAGTTTACTCACAAAGGCAAGCAACCAGTAATCTTGTTGGCGGGCTTGTGAAGCCGAGATTAGAGAATCACAAACGTAAGTACACACCTTCTGATATTAAAAATGATGTGAAAATGGATCTCGGGGTCGATGTTACGTACATGTTGGCAAGGAGGGCGAAGGAGAAGGCTTTGAATTTTTTGTGGGGAACACCATCAGGATCGTATAATAAATTGCCAGCTTATTTATACACGCTGAAAAATACATACCCAGGGTCACATATACGATTGAAGAAAATAGATGATGGAGAATTCCTATATGTGTTTGTTGCTTTGCAGACTTTCATTATGGGTCTTCGCCACTGTAGACCTGTGGTTGTTGTTGATGGAAGTCACCTTAGAGGTCCGTATAATGGGCAGTTTGTTTCTGCAAGTACTATGGATGGAGCAGGTATAACGAATATGAATTTGAATGCTAATATCAATCGTAATAAAAATTTGTTGTTGGATTTATGTATGAATATTTGTTTGTGTATATATACAGGACACATATTTCCGCTAGCGTATGGAGTTGTAGATTCGAAAAATGATGCCTCCTGGACATGATTTTTTCAACAGTTTAAGGAAGCATATGGTGAAAGGCATGGGATGTGCGTAGTGACTGATAGAAACGAAAGCATAATAAAGTCTGTTATGTGGGTATACGATGGTGTTCCGCATTAAGCTTGTATATGGCATTTGTGGAATAATGTTCAGACAAGGTACCGGAAGTCACATGCAAGGTTGAATGAGGTGTTTTATACAATGGAAAAAGCGTATACGCAGACAGAATTTGATAAGCTAATGGAAACAGTGGAGAAAGTAGATGTAAGGGTTAAAGAGCACTTGCAGTTGGCTGGATATGATAAGTGGGCAAGAATTTATGCTCCAGTTCATCGTGGGTGGTGTTTGACGTCAAACATTGCAGAAAGTATAAACTCATCTTTGGTGTCTGCGCGTGAATTGCCGATTTTTAACTTTCTCGAAGAAGTGCGCTTAATGTTTGGCAGATGGAACTGTGAAAATCAGAAATAGGCAACATATACATTTACCCCGTTGATGGGTAAATTCCAAGATATATTGGTTAAAAATGAAATCAAGAGTACAGAGATGAAGGTATGTCTCAAACTTAAGTAAATACAATATATCATATTGTTGTAATAAATTTTTAGTGTAAAATTTTATTTTATGATTCTATAGGTTGTATCATCAACTCTGCTCTTGCACAATGTAATTGACGAAGGGAGGAAATTTATAGTTTGTCTAAAAAATAAGACTTGTAGCTGCGGCCTGTTTCAGATTGATGAAATACCATGTGGACATGCCTGGGCTGTTTTGAAGTTGAAACATCTAGAGCCAGATGAGTTTTGCTCTGATCTTTACAAACCAAAAATAGTTTTGAAAACTTACGAGTTGCCAATACATCCGTTGCCAGATAGGAGAGATTGAATTGTACCAAACCACGTGTTGGCTGAAGTTGTTCTACCGCCTGTGTTCAAGAGACCTCCAGGAAGGCTAAAGAAGAAAAGTAGAGACAAATCGTTCTCGGAGTTGTTGTTGTCCAAGGGTAAAAATGCATGTAGTATGTGTGGAGTTACAGGTCACGACAGACGTTCTTGCCGGAATAGGCTGCAAACTGCTTAGAACAAATATGATAAATTAATTTGTTTGTTTGATGTTTTCTTATTTTGGCACGTTGAATAATTGATATTTGTGATGACTTTTTTATTCAAATTCAATAAATATGTTTATATATGTAAAAAAATCATTTAACAATAATAAAAACGGAGGTATATATAAGATTTTGTATATTTTACATTTGTTAAGAAAGTTATACTTGAGATATACTTTTTTTATATTTTTTTCTGTATATTTTGTGTTAATATTTTTTGTGTTGAAAAGTGTATGTAAGAATGTTGGTTTATGGGGAATATACAAATGACATAATGTACAATTGAAACTAGTTGTATATAAAATTATGTATATTATACATTTGTTACAAAATTATAAATGTGATAAAACTTTTTTGTATAATTTTTTCTCTCTATGTAGAGTTAATATTTTTTTGTATATTTATTGTGTTAGAAAATGTATGTAAGAATGTAGGTTTATGGGGCATATACAAATGACATTATGTATAATTGAAACTAGTTGTATATAAAATTATGTATATTATACATTTGTTAAAATTTAAACTTGTGATAAAACTTTTTTGTATAATTTATTCTTTGTATTTAGTGTTAACATTTTTTTGTATATATGTGAAACTTATTTTTTTTTGTATATTTTTTATGTATATTTTGTGTTAAAATTTTTTGTATATATTTTGTGTTGGTACTTGTATGTGAAAATGTTGGTTTATTGGATATATACAAAGGAGACTATATATAAAGTGAAAACTATCTGTATATAAAATTCTGTATACTTTACATTTGTTAAAATTTTATGGTTGTGATAAAAAAAATTTGTATAATTTTAACTTTGTATTTTTAATAATATTTTTTGTGTATATTTTGCGTACGTGCGATGTGTATTTCAATCATGTATATTTGATATTGGTCAATTTATATTGTTTTTGTATAATTTTTATGAGGCAACGTGTATGGAAAAATGTTGGTTTGAGTGGCATATACAAGTGAGATTATATATAAGTGAAACTAGTTGTATCTTATATTTTGTATATATAACATTTGTAAAAGATATTTATACTTGTGGTATAATTTTTTTTTGTATAATTTTTTTCTTTATATTTGGTGTTAATATTTTTTGTGTATATTTTCTGTAAGTACGATGTGTATTTCAATCTTGTATATTTAATATAAGTCAATTTTGATTTGTAATGTTTCTTTGATATTATATACGTTTAAAGGATACGACGAATACATAGTAAATTAATCAATAAAATTACGAATACGTGTTTCTTTGATATTATATACGTTTAGTGTGCGTTTGTTAAGATATACGTATAAATGGATTCTATGTATACATGGTAATATAATCCATGAAAAAAAATAAAATTGGGAGTCTATTTTGTATCAAGTTAAACTTTCAAGGTGGATTGTTTGTGACTTGAAATACATGAGACTTCAAAATCACCCCGCATGAAAATAACAAAAAAAAAAAAAAGACAAAAAATATAGCTTGTTTAATTTTTCTTGGTTCCCCAGCAAAAACAATCTCCAAATATTTTTTTGGTCTCCTATATTGCAATGCTTTCAACATCACGGTCAACAAACCTCTCTCTTGTCTTGGGTGGTGCTTCGTTGTCACTGACAATATCTTCTTGTATTTTACACATACCGTAGTCCCACAGTAGAGCCGCGTACCGGTTGCGCATTAGTTCAGAATCGATGGGACTTTCTGGAATGCCAT
>JBCEWC010014759.1:0-14160 GCA_038996855.1 Solanum aculeatissimum
ACTCAACCCGTGGCTACCAAAACTCAACCATGACCAGTAGTACATCATACAAGACAAACCATAAGGAGTTTTTGAAAATTTTTGGGTTGTTACACAAGGTATAGGGATGTTGCCGGGCATGGGATAAACATGAATCACATAACACATAACAAGTATTTCTAAGGGGCGAGTAAGTAGGACTCAAGCTATGGGGGCACACCGGGATATGGGTCTTTCCACATAAGTACATTACCAACATTCACAAGTCCAAACATAATCATAAGCATAATCGAAACATCGTTCTCATAGCTAAAACTCGATAGTCATAACATCACAAAATATAATACAATGTGCAAGAGTCTTACATGTCCAACATAGCCTCTATATAAGATACAGAGGGGCCTCGACATAATCTGGGCTCAACCTCGATTCATAAAGAAAGAAATTAAAATAATACAAAGAAGAGAAAAGTAGATATTGCCCTTGAACAAAAGGTCTGACCACAAGAAAGAGCTTCAAGGGTGTCACTCGTCATTCAACGGTAAATAGAGGTTATCACTGGTCCCTACATGGTTAGAACATGTAGACAAAAGTATGGGTTAGCACAATAAAACACTAAGTATGCGGGCATACAAATGCTTATGCACATGAACCTATAGACAACCTAGATGGCAAGGGAATATACATAGAAAGAGAATATAAGAAAGGATAGTATACCAATATGCCATGATAACCATGAAGTATGAAATGCTATGATGCTTATAGTATTGAGGGGATGGAACCATAACTAACATCCAAACTCATGTGAGCTAAACCATAAACTTTCCCGGTCATTTTGGAAGGATTTACATAACATATCATATCATATCATAGCATACCTTACAGGCCTCCCATTTCGGTAGCAACCTACGTTGGCACATGGTTTTGGGAAAGGAGTGGGACTCTTGGGGATAGCCCACTTACTACTTCAATCCTTCTCGGTACTAAGTCATCATCCCATAAGAATACGTATACATATACATGCTTTAAAATAGAAACTTGACACTTGAACATCAAATCATGCATACTTGGGCTAAAAGACCAAATTCACGTTCATTACTCTTATGCATACTTAACAAGAGTCAAATACATTTCATAATCATGCTTCATTGGGCTAAAAATCCAAATATATTTTCATGTCAAACTTCATGCATAAGAGTAGCTCCATACTTATCATATCTTTATCCTATCATATTGGTGTAAACACCCATGTTGCTCAAAGAGCCATATCAAGAGACTATGTGATCACAAGCCTTACCATATCATATCATAACATGAGGGCCATCCCCTTAAAAAGAACTTCATCATAACCATGCTTCAATGCTTATACCATGAATGAGGAATCAAGTGCATGGATAATGGAGGATTCAAACTTTAGACCACAATATAATAGGTAATTCAATATAATTCATGATAAAATCCCAATTTAAAACATAGTGCAATTTATCCATGCATAATAAACCACTAAAGGGACATGCACATTGGTCCGTCAAGAATTTCCATTCATTTCATAAAATTCAAACTTAAATAATCCTTAAATCACCTAATTTCTACGGCCCACAACTCAATGCAATAAGATACATTTCAAAAGTTAATGAACCCACGATTAAATAAAGCTTAAATTTATAATTTAAAGAGGAGGGTTCTTGGGTCTTCATGGATGAAAGGGAATCCTTGAATCAATCCCACATACCTAGAGATTAGCTAAGGGAATTGAATGATTTTGCAACAAAGATAATTTTCCCTAAATTTTTTCACGCTTTCATCAATGGAGGTCGAGAGGATTGAGAGAATATTGGTGAGAATTAAAGAGTGTTAGAATGGATATAAGTGGATTGGGGTTTGATTTAGGGGTGTTAGGAGACCTTAGAAAGGCTAAAAGGCGCATAAGATCTAATTAAATTATAAATTAACTATTAATGAAACATTCTATAGTACTAAACATAGGTCTTCGCGGAAAGTTTCCAGGTGTCATCCAGAGGTTCACAAACCATTAGCCTATCTGTGAGACCTCACTTGGTCTCAGCTTCGACTTGAACTCATGGGGTACTTTCTGGACCAACCCACGAGGGACCTCACGGTCCGTGTAGCTGCATACAGACTGTGTACTGGTCCATGTAGCATCACTTGGTCCAGAGTCCAACCCCGAACCTTGGCAACATCAGTGGATCACCCCACGGGGCCCTTCACGGGCTGTGAAGGGTCACACGGACCGTGAAGGAGCCCATGGGACTATACTTGGTCCATGGCTTGGACCCCAACCTCTATGAGCACACTATACCAACCCACAAACACCACCATGGGTCGTCGACCACCAAACTATTCGTGGTCCCACCCTTAGACCACATTCTGGAACCCTTTTTTCCAACATACTTCCAATTATGGGTAATCTCACTGCGAGGGCCATAACTTTCAAATCCAAACTTTGAATTAAGTGAAACAAGTTGTGTTGTTAAGATAACTCAAAGATATTCGATTTGATATATAGTATCATACACAGTTCATCCTGTACCAAAAGATATGGCCCCTCAATGTTAGTGCTACCTATAAGACCTTTCAATCTTCCACCAAAACGATTCCCTTGAATCCGGCCACTTAAATACAGACCATGGCTACCAAAATTCAACCATGAATAGTTCAACACTAACCTTGACCAACCATTACAATGTTAAAAAAATTTCAGGTCGTTACAACTCGTTTGTGTCATAACCAAAAAATATAGGTGTGATGACACTCACCTAACCTACTTAGGCAAGTCAACCCAAAACCTAAACTACTCAACATAATAATAAAAGTGAAAGATAAAACAATCTAATATAATGAATAATATAAGGAAACCAAAACTATAATCATGCCAAAACTAGTGTCACATGTCCAAGCCTCTATAAATAAGAATACTCAAATGAAAATTACAAGTCTCAATGTCTAATCCTCAAGTATAATAAACATAGTAAAGGATTCTAGAAGGCTTGCCAAAGAAATAAGCAACTACCTTACAAGTAATCCAAAAACTCGATCCCTTAATAAGAAGTCTAGCAAGCTAGCAAGAGGGACTAGGCTCACAACCTACAAAAATATAGCAAGGGGTGAGAACCAAACACATGGTACTTAACAAATAGAAAATTAACTAAAGTAAAGCAATGAAGAACATAAGTATTCCTGTCCTCATAACCACATATAGCCGAACTACACACCTGCACTCAAGAAAGTCCAAGAACAATACAGTATACAAACACATAATTATAAACATATCACTTAATATCAATCCCAAAATATCCAATTGATATGCTGAGTCAAATGGTAGATTAGGTATTCCATAACATAAACAATCCTAAATTATTCACAATTCTCACACAACACTATAATAATATCAATAGAGAATGATATGAGATAGAGTGGATGCCATGAGATGTAAATAATATGATGCAATATCAAATAATCATGATGCATGTCTTTCCTATGATACACATCCGCTGATTATATCTGTGTCAGAATGAAACCCATAGGGGCCTTACATGGACCATGTATCCATGAACAATGCCTATAGAGACCTCAACCAATTTTCAATTCAATAGGACAAAAGTGTAGACTATTTAAGCATGAACTTCTCAAGGGGTACGATGCATTCAAATGGTGAATCTTGTAGGTATTCTGATGTGATACTGGTAATACACGAGGACAGGGACATTAGCTTTTGAGTGCAAAGACTAGTTATTAAGGAGCTTTCAGTTGTTTTATTTACTTGAATAGTGAAGTTTGACATTATTTTCACATATAGAGAGAACCAATTGGTTGTTACTATGGATGCTTGAGTTTGGAATCATTCATCTAAATATCTATATGAGGACTGGTGACTTTATTGTAAGTCGAGAGGAGCACGTGATATAGAGATAGTAAGAATATGGACTAATATGGTTTTGACAAGTACACTTGTATGAATATAAATGGGAATGTTAGTAAGAAAGTGCATGTGGATAATTGGTTGAGTTAGTAAATTTGGCTGGTATGACTTGGTATTGGGTTATCACATCAACTATAAGATCATTTTTGTAGTATGACATGACTTTGGTTACCTCGTTTGGTAAATGGTAATGCGGTTACACTTCTATCAATGGGGGTTAAGAGACAGTTGCGTAAGATATGAGATAGAAGTCTATAGAAGTTAGCTCAAGTGTGAGAATGGGTTTCTTTGTTGCTTCCAGTTCAGTAACTTGTACAACTTGGGTTGCCAATAGCGGGCATGACTAGGTATAAGAAAACATAATTGATGATGAACTAGGGTATGCAATTTATAGAGATCTTCAAGGTATGTATTAATCATTATTGAGAAGGGAATCAGTTGCATAGTGTGAATTAGGATTTCATGGTAAGTTCACATTTGGGATAGTTAGCTTTGTCAAGGTATGGATTAGTTAGATAATAAGATGATTAATTATTCTAGTTACTGAGCATTTTGAAGGAGGCTTGACCATGGCTTACATTATTGATTCTGTTACTTTTGAGGGTCAAAAAACCTAATGAAGTTGCATTATAAGTAGTTGGTGTGAAGTAAAAGACAATATATTATGGAGTTCTTCTAAGGACTAATGACAATAAACGGGTTAGGAGCGAGTACATGAGCCTTGGGGATCAAAGAGTTTGAGCATCTAGGATTGGGCCATGAGTATGGGTTAAGCATTCAAACATTCTTGCAGCATTGGTGACAAATACCAGTTAAGAAAAGTGAAATATATTAGACATCATGTATAAATACATGGTTTAAAGTTGTGAATTCTATGGACTTTAACTTTTAGTTTGGGTGATAATATGAGGTGGGTTGACTCACTATTGGGTTATGAAAGATTATCAACTAATTTTTGGAAAGTTTGGTTTGGGTTGATTGACAAACAGTGATATGTGAGAAATTTTATGTTTCATGTTAGGTTGGATTGTTCAATCATAATAAGTGACGCATGGAGGCATTATAGAAAGGACTTATGATTTTATGGGTGTCATTGATAATTTTAGATTGGATATGGATACTACTTCATTGATGGAAGTTAACATAAACTATCATGACAGATTACGTAGATTCTCAGTTGCAAAATAAATGTTATGTGCTTATGGTATACAGAATTCATAGGATGATCAAGAATTTCTTAAGTTGACATGAATGAATGAGTGTTTGAATGGATATTGAGGTATTATCCTCTCGAAGGGTTGTATGTAGTTTAGGTTGATTTCAAATTGAATAATTGCAGCTCATGGAAAAGGCACCATAACTGATTTAGCTATTGTTCCAGCATCTGGGTAGTGTTAATTGAGGTTTTATAAGCTTGAGAGTATCATTCACTGGTTTTCTCTCCTGGTTGTTACCTTCCTTTGGGCTAGATTAATTGGATTCTCTCTTACAGGTATGTATTGTCTAAGTATTAGAATTGCATAACCTTAGTTTGGGTAGGATTATATTACAAGAATGGAACTTGGACGAGGTTAGTGGGGGTTTATGTATTGCAATTGGCTGTGATTGGTTCATATTCACTTTTGGGTTCACTGAAAAATGATATCAGTTTCCTTGTGATCTCGTGGGTGGAAGTCCGTCCTGATGTGTATACTGTGGTATGAGGGTGTTGGTTCAAGTTTAGTTCATTGACTAGTTCCGATTAGTAGTTACTCTTGGGGAGCAGAATTTCATGTTGGCTGATAAATCTAATTCTTGATGTTACATTCTGATGCTATAGTTCTTAGAAATGAGATTACTTTGAAGCAATTAATGACTTTGAGAATTATATTTCAAACACTTAGTTACTTCTAATGAGGCTCGACCCATGGTTGGTCTCGTAGTATCCTTCCATACTTAGTCAATTTTCTTAATTTATTGGACCTCATCTACAAAGGGTATCTACTAGCCGTGGGATGGTCTACGGACCTTAGTTATAGGGAAAACTAAGTATTGGACCCATGGTTTGTATATTGTATTGTGCTTGGACTTTCCTGAGTGCAGGTGTGTAGTTTAGCTGTATGTGGTTGGGAGGACAGGAATACTTGTGTTCTTCATTGATTTACTTTAGTTTATTTTCCATTTGTTGAGTACCATGTGTTTGGTGCTCACCCCTTGCTATATTTTTGTAGGTTGTGAGCCCGGTCCCTCTTGCTAGCTTGCTGGACTTCTTATTAAGGGATCGAGTTTTTGGATTACTTGTAAGGTAGTTGCTTGTTTCTTCGGCAAGTCTTCTAGAATCCTTTACTATGATTGTTCTACTTGAGGACTAGACATTGAGACTTGTATTTTTCATTTAAGTATTCTTATTTATAGAGCCTTCGACATGTGACACTAGTTCTGGCATGATTGTAGTTTCGGTTGCCTTATATTATTCACTATATTAGATTGTTTTATCTTTCACTTTTATTATTATGTTGAGTAGTTTAGGTTTTGGGTTGACTTGCCTTAGTAGGTTAGGTGAGTGCCATCACACCCAGATTTTTGGGTTATGACACACACGAGTTGTAACGACCTGAAATTTTTTAAATTTTATAATGGTTGGCCAATGTTAGTGTTGAACTATTCATGGTTGAATTTTGGTAGCCATGAGTTGTATTTAAGTGGTCAAATTAAAGGGAATCATTTTGGTGGAAGATTGAAAGGCCGTTTAGGTAGCACTGACATTGAGGGGCCAAATATTTTGATATATCAAACCCTAATCTCCTTTCATCCATTCTAACACTCTTCAATCCTCTCCAAAATTCTCTCAATCCTCTTGACCTCCATTGATGAAAGCTTGAAGAAATTTGGGGAAAATCATCATTCTAGCTAATACATTCAATTCTCTTGATTAAACTCAAGGTATGTGGGTTTGATTCATGGATTTCCTTTCATCCATGAAGACCCAAGCACCCTCCTCTTTAAATTGTGAATTTAAAGTTTCTTTAATTATGGGTTCTTTAAATTTTGATGTATTTCATTTTATTGAGTTGTGGGTTGTAGAAATTAGGTGATTTAATGATGATTTGAGTTTGAATTTTTATGAAATGCATGGAAGTTCTTAAAGGATTAATGTGCATGTCCCTTTAATGGTTTAATATGAATGGATAAATTGCATTATGTTTTAAATTGGGATTTTATCATGAATTATGTTGAATTATCTATTGAATTGTGGTTTAAAGTTTGAATTCTCCATTACCCATGCACTTGATTCCTCATTCATGGCATATGCATTGAAGTATGGTTATGATGAAACTCTTGTTAAGGGCATGACCCTCTTGTTATGATATGATATGTTAAGGCTTGTGATCACATAGTATCTTATTAAGGATCTTTGAGCATTTTGGATGCTTGCACCACTTTGACATGTTTTGAAGGCTTGATATGATAAGCTATGTAGAAGAGCTACTCTTATTGAATTGATATGGAATGGTTTTGGAAATTCTTGTTGGCTTGTAGCCTAAGTATGGATATGGATTTGATCATGATTTTGTTTGTCAAATGATGCATGGTTTGAAAGAATGTAAACTCTTCATTTTGAAAGGCTTGCATGCATATATAAGTATTCCCGTAGGATGAGACTTCATATCTAGGGATTGGAATAGTAAGTTGGCTATCCCCAAAGGTCCCACTCCTTTCCATAAAACCATGTGCCAACATAGGATTTCTCCCTAGACGGGATGACTTGTTTGTTTGCCCTTGTTGAAGGGTGATTAGAAACCTACCTGGCAAGTAGTCTGGATCGAAGTAGTAGCTTGCTTGGGTCTGCTCCAGTTCAGTTGAGGCCACATCCCCTCTATGATATGATCTTAGGTTGCATTTCATGCATCATGGCATGGCATATTGTTATAATATATTCTTCTTTGGCCATGTGCATTCTTTTCGTATCACTTGTCCCCTTGCCATCTCGTTTGGTCATACTATATTGTTATGTGCATTGCATGCCTGCATACTTTGTACATATTTTGTGCTAACCCATACTCTTTATCTACATGTTCTAACCATGTAGGGACCGGTGACGACTTCTTTCTTTCGTTGGACGACGAGTGACATCTTTGGAGCTATTTGCTTGTGGTGAGCCCTTTTGTTCAAGGGCAATAGCTACTTCCTATCTCTCTTGTATTATTTATTTCTTTACTTTATGTATTGAGGGTGAGCTCCAAACTATGTCGAGACCCAGCTCTATCTTATGTAGAGGCTATGTTGGACACACTAAACTCTTGCACGTTGCATTATGTTTTATTAGGATATTATGACTATTGGGATTGTTTATGAAAATGATGCTTCAATTATGCTGATGATTATGTTTATGGGCTTCTGAATGTTGGGAATGTGCTTATGTGAAAAGTCCCCTAACCCAGTATGCCCCCATAGCTTGAGTCCTACTTACCCGTCCCTTAGAGATACTTGTTATGTGCTATGTGATTCATTCTCATCCCATTCCCCACAACGTCCCCATAGATTGAGTCCAAAGCCTCCTTTCCCCTAGAACTATGTGTTATGTGTTTACTTTTTCTGCGCTTCCGAACTGATGATGTGAGTAATGATGCTATAATGGCTTGATCGAGGACTTTCAAGTTCTCCTTTGCCATGTCACATCTAGGCCCCATCTCCGGGTCGTGACAATAGAATAATTTAGTCTCAAATATTACTTAATTCCGTCGTGAATGATTGAGATATCACAATCTAAAGTTTTCACTTATTTTCGATATACAACTAATGAAAAATGAGGATTTTACCTATAAATACACTCCAAACTTGCATTCTGACTCCTCCACGGTGTTCCTCATGAAAATCAGAGTCACATAGCCTTTTGAATCACTCAAATCGAATGAAAAATGATCTTCGAATCACACTACGAAGTTGAGAGGAGATATGTATATAATTTCTTTGAACTCCCACATATATATACACGCGCATGACTGACACATTTATGCCCCATGGTAGCGCCTGACCACGCCACATGGCAACTCGAAAATTAGCCACGTGTCTCCCCTATTCATTAATCCTTCAATCCCTTTTTGATCGTTTTGGGCTCATCCGAACTCCAATTTTCGCAAATGAACTATGTAACCCTATGAATTTTGATGTTACGTATCCAACAGTGTGGTTGGAATTTCTAATGAAGCTTGCTATGATAAGGTTAGAGTCCCAATTCTTTATATGCAATGGTTAATGAAAAGCCCTCGGAGGATCAAATCGGATCCAGACGTACCTGGTATAAAGAAAGGGGTTGTCTTAGACCAAAATCGATGTTCTAAAGCTAACCATGCTATCAAAATTTTCATCCAGGGCATGGTTCCCAAGGGCATTGACTGGGTCAACTATTAATTAATTTCGGTGGCCAAATTTGCAATCCATGATATAATTGCACCGGACATGCCCCTAGCCTAAATTAACTGTTCTGAAGCTAATGGAATAGCTAGAATTCCATTCCAAGTCTGTTTACTAGGACTTTATCTGCAAACTCATTTTACAGGTATAACTCCCCAGTTAACTCAAAAATTCACCTAATTTCCAAAAAATATAACCAATAGCCATCCCAACAGTCCCAACAAATCACCAATGACCTAAGGTCACTATATACATGCTCAAATCCACAAAATACCTACAAAATCATAGAATTGACTGGGATGGTCATTACAAATTTTCTTTTGGTTATGCTCACATATTTTAATAATTTTGGCCTATAATATTGATTTGTTTGTAAATTTTTCTTTCCTAGTTAAATTTTTTAGTATAATGTATTTTAGATATCTCTCCTATAGGATTTTTGTATAATCATAATTTAAGTATCATGCCTATGAGGTTAAATAAGTCTTAACAAATATTATATGATTAGAAATCATGCTCTTAGGTTTAAATAATTTTTCTCCATATTATGTGTTCATAAATCATGCTTATAGGATGAAATAAGTCTTGCCAATTTAATGAGATTAAGGTTGTTTAATAACTTCTTTTCTATATTTTATATGTTTAGAAATTATGCCTATAGGATTTCCTTGATTTTCTCATATCATATAGTTTAAACATTTTTTAAAAAAAAAATTATTTTTTAGAACATTGTGCTATTTTAAATCATGCCTCAATATATTAATGTTTTAACTAAAAAAATCTTTTGCCAAGTTTTAAATTTTTTTCATTAGTTTAAATGTTTATTTGTGCACACACTTACCATGTCAAAGCCTTTCATAATTTATATAGGTTTTCAAGTATGCTAGTATTTTAGAGGCTTATTTGATACTTTGTGTGCTAACTACTTGTTTTACTTGTTTTGATTGACGCATATACTAAGAGCCCTATATTTTCTTCTAGTCTAGAACCGACCAAATTAGAAGTCCAATGTCTTTTGGACCTTAGAATGGGTCGATAGGTATCTTTTAGGGTGTTATACATTTCATTTCTTTTAGTACACCTCTAGGTTAATAATAAAATAATCTAGGAGGGGTAGGGATAAATAGGACCCCCGGAATGATGACAACAACTCAAGCTTAAATAGGACAAAACTTTGATTTTTGTTCTTTGGCTTAAACAAGCCAAGTGATCTAAAACGACAAAACTCTAATTTTTTCTTTCAAAAATAAAAGTCGAGTAACTGATCTGAGTGGTATATTCACTTAGTTTCTTAGTATTTTCCCTTTTATTTTTTTATTTTTAACTATTTATGGCAGATTTGTTATTCAATTATTTAATTTATTTATTTGTTTTATTTACAATCTTATTATATTTTGTCAGTTAGATTTTTACTAGGATAACTTTTCTTAAATTATAGAGATCTTATTTGAATTGTTTTCAACCCCCACATAAATTACGAGATACGGTCGAGACCCATAATTGTGGACCTCGAAGGGTGCCTAACACTTATTCTTTGAGGTAACTAGAATCCTTACTCGATCTTTGCTTGAATTAGACTTAGACTTATTTTTTAGGTAAAAATGGTGTCCTAATGCACCTTAATTCATTAGGTGGTGGCTCATCAATTTTAATGCTCTTCGAAAGAGAATTGTACCGAATATCGTAAGACCCGTTTTGTGAAAAATGGAGTGCGACAATAACTCAAAGACCAGAAAGAGTAGGAAAAACTTATTGTGCATGGGGCACAAGGAGATCTTTCTCAGTCAGTGCAAATTCAGAGCAAGCTAAAATCAACAAAGAGGTGATACAAGAGTTAGCCTAGATAAGTACTAATGTTGGGCAATTGATGAAGCAAAACCAAGAGCAGGTGAATGCAATCAATCAACAACCACCAAGAGAACCATTTATGATGACTCATATTTTGAGGACACTTGCTTTGTGACTGATTAGATGAGGGTTTCTGGACCAACGCCCACAAATCCAATTAGGATTAGTAGTGCCAAGATCAAGGGAATCTATGTCAAAACTACCACAGGGACAACACTTATAGAGACAACAAAAATTTAGGAGGATATTACGATAGAAACAGGGGCCAAAACTGAGATGGTGATTTAGCACATAAAGATGGGTATCTAAATGGACCATATGTGCCACCATAAACTGTGATTCTCAGTTGGTAGTTCGAGGATTTAAGAAATGTTTGATAAGTTGCTCAAGAAATCAGATGCACAGGATGAGACTTTGAAAGGGATGAAAGCTGATATATAGGGGATTATTCAAAAGATTGAGTCTCATGGGGGTGGCTATTAAATAGTTGGAGTAGCAGTTTGGCCAAATGTCAATGCAATTAAACCAATGCCAGAAGGGTGCATTGCCAAGAAACATGGTGCAAAACCTAAAGAATGATGGGTATTGCATGGAAGTTACTACCCACGGTGGCAAGCAGATGATCGATCCACCAATATCGGTGGTTGAATATATGGTTGGAGAGGAGAGTACAGAAGTGGAGACTAGAGATAAACAGGCTGAGGATGTTGTGTGTTAATACGTGGTGACACCAAAAAAAGATAAAACCCATGTTGAGGTCTCCACCACCTTTCCCTTAAAGGCTAAAGAAGAAGAATGAGGAGGGGAATTTTCAAAACTTCATCTCAATGTTGAAGAAGTTGTCCTTAAATCTTTCTCTAATTGATGCATTGAAACAAATACATGGGCATGCTAAGTTCATGAAGGACCTAGTTACGAATAAGATAATGGTGAGTCTAGAGCTTGCTCAAGATCTTCACCATTGAAGAGCTATTAAAACAAGGTCCTCAGTGCAAAACAAAGAGGACCCTGGAACATTCACCATTACTTGCACTATTGAAGTCTTTAATTTCACAATGCACTATACGATTTAAGAGCTAGCATCAATCTTATGCATTTTACGATATTCAGGTAGTTGGGTTTGGGAGCCCCCATTTCGATGTTAATGTAGTTGTGGATGGCAGATGGGATTATAAAGAAGCCTTTGGGGATACTACATGATGTTCTTGTTTGAGTTTAAAATTTTATATTCCACATAGATTTTGTGACAGTTGATTGTGAAGAAGACTTCAACATCTCAATCATCTTGGGAAGGCCCTTTCTAGTCACTAGGCAAACACTAGTGGATATGTAATTAGGATAAATCAAGTATAGATTGAACAAAGAATAAGTTATATTCAATGTTTTCCAAACCATGAAGAGACCTGGCAATTTGAAGGTTCTCTCTGTGATTAAAAGTGCTGATGAAGTGCAACCAGAGGTACCCATAGATGAGAGGCCAAGTGTCAAAACTCTTGAGACTATGTTGATGAATTTTAAGAGTGATGGCATCCCAGAATATGATGAGATGGCTAATGAACTTAGATCAAATGAGTACCCAAGACACGAACTCAAGCTTGAGCTGGACTTGAAGAACTGCGAGATACTGCCTACTAAACCATCCATTAAAGAGTCATTAGTGATGGAATCAAAGGGTCTTCCTACCTAGTTGAGGTATATGTTTTTTAGGACCTAACAATACTTTATCGTTGATTATTATAGCAGAACTTGATGATGAATAGGTTGAGGCATTGGTTTTGGTCCTCAAAAATTTAAAAGGGCAATTGGATGGATAATTGCAGATATCATTGGCATCTCACCAGGCATCTACACTCTAAGGATTCAACTTGTCAAGGAATATAAATAGAGCATTAAGAACAAAAGATGTCTTAACCCATAAATACAGGAGGTTATGAACAAGGAGATCATTAAGTAGTTAGACGAGGGTATGATATATTCAATCACTGACAGTGAATGGGTGAGTTCAATCTAGTGTGTTCCAAAGAAGGGAGGTATCACTATGGTTCCTAATTCTAGAAATAAGTTGATCCCCATGAGACCAGTCATGGGTTTGAGGGTTTGCATGGATTACCACAAGCTCAATAATTCTATAGAGAAGGATCACTTCCCCCTGTCTTTCATGGACCATATGCTAGACCGATTGGCAGGAAAATGATGGTACTATTTTTTTATGGTTATTCAGGCTATAACCAGATTTCTATCGCTATAGAATATAAGGAGAATACCACTTTTACATGTCCTTATGGCACCTTCACATTTAAGAGGATTCCATTTGGATTATGTAATTCACCGACCACCATCCAAAGATGCATGATGTCAATTTTCTCAGATATGGTGTAGTATACTATTGAGGTGTTCATGGATGATTTCAAAATTGTTGTAGATTCATTCAAGGAATACCTAAAACATCTACATGACGTGTTGAAACAGTGTGAAGAGTGTCTCCTTGTGTTGAATTGGGAGAAGTGTCACTTTATGGTGAAGGAAGGTATCGTGCTAGGACAAAAAATCTCCATCAAAGGTATTGAGGTAGATAAAGATAATGTTAAGGTTATTGAGAAGTTCCCTCCACCTATCTCTGTAAAAGGTGTGAGGAGTTTCTTGGAACATATAGACTTCTATCGACAATTCATAAAAGACTTCTCAAATATTGCACATCCTTTGTTAAAGCTACTTGAGAAAGATGCTAAGTTCATGTTTGATGATGCATATCCCAAGGCACTTGATGGATTGATGCAGAGGTTAATTTTTAAACCTATCATTGTTGTACTATACTAGACTCGACCCTTTGAGATTATGTGCGATGCAAGTGGGGTAGCAGTTGTTGTGCTATTGGGACAATGCAGAGAAAATATGTAACAACCCGAAATTTTTTGAAATCTTATTATGGTTGGCATTATATGATGTACTACAAGCCATGGTTGAGTTTTGGTGGCCACGGGTTGAGTTTAAGTGGCCGA
>JBCEWC010014760.1:0-14159 GCA_038996855.1 Solanum aculeatissimum
GAGAGTATGATCTGCAATTAGTTGTAAATATGTGCTCAGCTTTCCATTGATTCTGGCAAAAAGCCAGATGATAAATAGCAAAAGAAAACTCTACACATGTTTATGAGGATATATTTATGTCCCTGCGATCTTAGCAGAAGTACCTATTAGCACCCACAATATTGCACAAAGTACTCCAAGTAAAGAAATACAACATAATCGATATTTAGCATTGCCCGAACTACTTGAAGTTGCAGAGGTGTTACCTGCAGCAACATTCATGTTCCCAACATTTAATTTCAGTCTACTAAAGCTAGACATACGCTCAAAGGCCCTGTTAACTACTAGAGCACTTTCAGCAGCTGAAGCAGGAGTTGTGGGTATAGAATCCACGAAAGACCACAAATTAGAGGAGAACCACGACTGCGTACCATCATCCTTTTTGGCTAGATTTTGATTAGCGCCCATAGGATGATTTGCCATATTATTATCATATACCACACCTAAACATTGCCAAAACTTGCTAAAGTTAGAAATAAAATCTAATACCAATATTAACAGCAGAAGAGCTCTTGAAGCTTGGCTCAAACTCCCCCATTTCCACTTGGGCAAAAGAGTTCTTGCCACACTGAAGATGACACGGTCATTCAATACCATCCATCTATTCAAGAGCTCCAGTAAGTCAGCTAACATAGAGAATATGTTTATACAAATCTGAGGTATGATAATATCATGGCATTAGCCAAGCAAAATTGGCAGCTTTGCTATATGGAATTCTTTGAATACCTGAAGTTGCTTGATCAACAACTGATTGATCTCCTTCAATGGAGTTCAAGACACCGAATTCTCCATCATGAGTCCAGAACTGATTGCTTATCTGATTTTCATGATTCAATTGCATCTGCTGGTTGTTCATCATATCATTCTGGAAAGTACTCATATATGTAGGGGAATCAGTGCATGTGATCCCGTTCACAAAGTTGTTCGCGCAAGGTTCAGTAATTCGCCCCACTATTGGTATCCCCTCATTATCAAGAAATGAAGGTGCATCATGATACAGGTCGAACTTTGTTAAGCCATCAAAGTCATCAAACTGCAGAGTCTCCAGGTTTCCAGCAGGTTTGTCAAAGACTTGACCATTTGATGTTTGATGATCAAAGTTTTGAACACTTGGTTCGGGAACAAGAAGGTCATCCATCTCCAGAAAATCTTCCAAGAAATCCTCTTCCAACATGTATGGTGGCTTTTCAGGATTCACAGGAGCAGATGAGACCTCTGGTGCCTCGTGCAAATGTAACGGTGATGTGCCTGACTCTGTCAGGTCAAAGTTTGTTCTCACATTATACGGCTGGCAGCTTGGCCCAGCAACAGCACAATGATTGTATAAATTAACTTCCCTCGAAGACTGATTTAGCAAGGTACTTTCAGTATCTTCCTCTTGTAGAAACTGCTCCAATGCAAACTTGTTATCTACAGTGAAGGGCTCAAAAGGCACAGGCTCATTTGCAATACGGTTCAGCAGTTCCTCAAGTGCATCATCAGTAGCAGGAACTACATTAATGGGCTTTGGGGAATCCTCCTGCAGTCTCGGGCTCTCCTTCTCTACAGAGACTTTGGGATTCAGGCACTCATCATCAATCCAGTCCTCTTCTCTAAAAGGTGCACCATATTGCTCGCCATTCTTGGGGCCAGGGCCACTCTTCTTGAAGACCTTGTAAAGTGCATAGTAGTCCTGTACATTCTGGCATCTCTTCAGCTCTTCTTCATCCATGGTGTACTCATGCATCACCCAATCTGTTCGTTCACCTACTGGTGCTCGCCCTTTATAAAAGACCAGCGTCTTCTTGACTCCAACAGCACGAGAGTTGCATGTAATAGTACGATCTTTTCCAGTAGCTTTCCAATACCCATGCTTTGATCCCCTGTTTGACCGTGCTCCATTGGGATATTTTCGATCTCTGGGACTAAAGAAGAACCACTGCCTGTCCCCAGTTTTTAACTTAGACAAATCTGCAATTCAAATTCGCAAAAGAATTAGACAAATCTTCAAGTCCGATTTGCAAAAGGAACAGCCAGTTAAGAATTGAAAAGATCTAAACATGGTCAGAAGTATATCAACCAAAATATGACCATCAATCAGCACCAATTAATATCAGACCCTAGAAGAGAATAACATATCATTTGATATCTCAAGTCAGGAAGCAGGTCAAGACAGCAAAAGGCCATCAAACAAAAAGAAATAGGAGGAATTTAGAATGCAATAGCTATACATGGAATATGATCATTTCTGTTAATGTTGAAGAACCATAAATACACTAAAATGCATGTTAAGTTGTTAATGATAATTCCTCTCTGATCTTTCATAAATAAACTACCAAAGAGCTTAAATATGTCTTAGATCTCCATTCTTATTCCTCCGCGCAAACTTCAATCACAATATACACAAAACATGTATGACTCAAAATAGAACGTAGATACCCCGCCCACCCCCACCCACCCACCCAATAAAAAAAAACTCGGCTAAAATAACAGAAAAGCCTTGGAAACTCAGAATTATGCCAAAAGCCCATTTTGATATGAACCTAATTCCCCCAAAATAAATATTTATCAACTAAACAAACACAAAAATCACAATAACCTAACAAGAAACTAGGAAATTCAAATATACAACAAGTTTACTTCCACTTCATAGAGCAACTACACTAATATTCTTTCTAAATATATATAAACTAATACATAAGAAAGCGCATAGGATCCGCCTTAATCCACAGAGAAAATTCAATAAAGCAAAATAGTAAACTTCAAGCCAAACGACAAAGTTAACACCCAAATACTCCAGAAAAAAACAATACAGCAACCAGATAAATCACAATCCTCAAAAGTAAAATCACAAAATCAAACAGTACCCCCAAAAAAACTTCAAACACCAAACCCTCCAAAAACCCAGCTACCCAGATGATCAAATCAAGCCAACGACCCAAAAAACACATCAAAATCACATTTTTATCAAAACAATAACAAAATTCAAGAAGTCATACCAGGCAAATCCTCTGGCTCCCACTTATAAACATCAACATCAGCGATTGCATCAAGCAAAATCCGGCGGCGGCAGATCTTCCTCTTCAAGTAGTATAGAACAAGCTCCTCATCTGTCGGGTGAAACCTAAACCCAGGTGGGAAAACACTATTTTCTCCAAAACTCTCCGAAACCTTAACCTCTTTACAAGGAGATGATGACGATGATGGTGCTGACGAACTCATCAAAAGCTTCATCTTTCTTCAAATCCACAAAATAATCTGAACACCCACTTCAAAAATCAATAGAATTTCACCTTAATAAATGAATCTGAGGCTCTAATTATAGAGAAAAAAGTGTAAAAATCGAAACCCTAGCAGACAAAATTGATAAGGGGCAACTCTAAGAATTGGGGAGAATTTAGAGAATGACCCTTAGAGTCCGTTTGGTCAAATAAGAAATTGCCAAGAGAAAAGGGAAAGAAATACCCCGCGGTTTTGTGGGGAATAGGGGGTGAAGGATTAGAATCTGGTGTGACTAAGCTCAGTGAGTTTGAGTGAGGGTTCTTGGATTGAATTAGGGTTGAGGAAAAGGTTCAAAATATGTTGATTGAACCCTGTGGAAAGGGTTCAAATTTGCTTTAGTGAACTTTGAATTAAAAAAGGGTCATCTTTTTGGCATTAGAAAGATTCTTTCTTCAACCTTTAGAACCTCTAAGGGCAATATCTATCCTTAGAGCTCAAATCATTTACTTTTAAACCTTAAATCATTATATCAAATTAAATTTTCATATCTTGTGATATAATAGGATTGTGAAATTAGCCGTGCCATTATATATTGTATTGCTATTTATCGTCATTTATTTTGCTACGTGTATTGTACTTATAAGTTTCCAATTACTTTCCACTATAATCGTTTTTGTATCTAGTATTTTCTCCTTTTACGATTGATATATTTGAGTTGAAAGTCTTTCGAAAACAATCTCTCTATATCTATGAGTTAGTAGTAAGATTTGCGTACATTTACGTTCTTCATACCTCACTTGTAAAATTTCACTGGTTATATTATGGTTGTTATTGTTTATTGTGGCAATTAAGGTAAAGTTACATTGGTTGAGGTGGTCTAATGTTAGAGGTAAAAAGGTGGCAAGAGTAGTGGTAAAGATAAAGGTATAAAAAAGATTGTACGAATATAGTAATTTTTGTGTGAAATATTTATTTGAATTACTTAACATGGTTCAAAGGTAAAATTTTAAATATATTTTCCTTGTAAAAAAGAAACTCATGTGTTGAAAAGCTTCTACTATAAATAAGGGTATTATTGGACTAATAATATTATGACAATAGGGATATATTTTACCTCAATGACAAAGTTAAATCATTTCTCAAATTTGGGAGTTTTTCTTAAAAAGGAAAAAAAAAATGTTTAGTGATGAGAAAATTCTACAGCAAATAGAAAGCAGGTGAGCAGACTGATTTGGAAAATTTGTGACAAGTAACACTACCATCTGAGGTTTGAATTCTTCTTTACATAGAAAACTAAAGGTTGTCTTTTGAGGGCAAATTCATGTACCCAATAAGTGTCAATTTTTGCTTTTTGGTTTCTCTCAAGACAGAGTAACATAGCTTAAAAGTTGGTCAAATTTTTTTTTAATTTTTTTTTTTTTGGTTTTTGGAAATATTTAATAAATTTTAAAATGACTTAAAAAAAGTTAAAAATTAATTCCTCCTTGCGTTTTTCTTTTTAGTTTAAAAGTTATTTATATTTGACCAATAATTTTACCTTTTTATTCATAATGTTTGTTTATAATTTTTGTATTATTTTGCTCTTACTCTTTTTTTTTTCTGTTGTTTTCTTTCTTTTTTCTATAACTTTGCTCCCTTTTTTTTCTTCTTCCTGTTTTTTCTTTTCGTACCTTTTTTTCTTCTTTTTCTTCCTCTTTCTTTCTTTTCTTGCTTCTAAATTATTTTTTCCTGCTTTTATTTTTTTGGTATAAATTATTAATGATAAAAGAAAATATAACCATTATTTATTATAAATATAATTAAAAAACATCTCAAATATTTCATTTGTGTTAACAAAAATTACATATTTTAAAAATTAAAATAACTTAGACATATAAATTAATTTATATAATCAATTTATATTGAAGTTGAATTAAAATAAATTAATTCTAATTTAATTTAATTTAGAAAGAAAAACTTAGAATAATAATTAGCATTTTATAATGCGCAATAGTTTAAGGGTATTTCAGATATTTTGATTAAAAAAAGTGTTTAACAACGCTTATGTACCAAACACATTAACAAAAAAAAAATTCAGTTTAAGCACTTTTATCCAAACATGTAACTATTTATTTTTTAAAATAAATTTCAGTACTTTAAAGTATTTTTTAAAAATCATTTTTGTTCAGCCAGTCCAACTGAGCTCTTATTGACCAATGTTGATAAAGGCTTTTAAGGGAGTGTAAAATTTGAAGTGAATAATTATTTTTTTTTTAAAAAATGAGCATATATATGGAAAGAATACATAAAACTCTCTAACTTAATTTTTTTATTTTATTAAGTTAAACAAAAGCTTAAAGCTACAATTAAAATATAGCAATGAATTGTCTATTTTTAAAACCTTGCACTTTAATATGACTACTATGCATTAAATATCTCAAACTTCACAAGTAATCGACCAAGTCTAAGAAATAAAATAATTATACTACGTGGAATATTAGAGCTAGATTATAAATTGGTATATAATTATTTAATTGTGAAAAATAAGATATTCTTTTATATAGTAGACGACTGCTTTGAGCAGCTTAGGGTTGTCGTGCTGGCTTCAGTTGTCTGCTTCAGTTGCTTGAAGCAGGTAAATGACCATAACATGTCTGCTTAATTTTACGGTAGTTATTAAAGTGTCTACTTAATTTTACTGTGTCATTTTTGTTAATAATTAACTAATTATTTCTTTATCTACTTCAACCATGAAATTATAATAACGTGTCTACTTAATTTTGTGGTGGCTATTAAAGTGTCTATTTAATTTTACTATGTCATTTCTATTAATTATTATTTGAATATTTTTTCATCTACTTCAACTATGAAATTACATATTACCCGTAATAAATTATTTTTCTCTGCCTAACTATAATGTTTTACGGTGACTATTAACGTGTCTACTTAATTTTACTGTGTCATTTCTATTAATTATTATTTAATTATTTCTTTATCTATTTCTACTATGAAATTATAATATTACCCGTAATAAATTATTTTTCTGTGTAGGAATAATGTGTATTACCTCCAAATTTTATCTAGATCACAAAAATTAAGAAAGAAAAATAGCATATATTGGATCCGTGCAATGAATAATCTTGATCACTAGTAAATTAAACAGACACGTTATAGTCACTTGCCTGCTTCAAGTAACTGAAGCAGGCACAATAATGATCAACATTTTGTTCATTTGATAAAGCTAATTGAATCCATACGAGAAGGAAAATAAAATGATAAATGACTAGTTATGACAACATTAGTATCTAATGAAATTTCTCAAATAAACTATTTCTTGGATCATAAAATACTCTTTGAGCAATTTCAATACATATAAATAAAAATAACGTTTTCATTAACAATTCGATACACAAAATATTTTACATTTTTAATAAAAAAAGTGTGTTAGACATTAATCTACCTTAATATAAATATTAATAATTACTTTACGACTTGAATTCATAATTTATAGATCGCACAAAAACTACTTTATTACTATTGTGTCAAAATTCTTCTTCATAGTTTTTTTCCAAAAAAAAAACCAAGATAATATGATAATATGAAGTGTTTTTAGTGGTTAGTGAACAAAAATATCTTTTTATTATTATATGCTACATATATATCTGATTTTTTCTTCTTTTTTTAAATATGACAAAATTATAATATGTAAAAACACGAAACTTATATGATTCTTTTGAATCACTCAAATCTTCTAGTTAATCAAGAAATGAGAAAAAATTTATAAGAATCTCATTGACAACACATCATCACTCCAATTATAATAACGATTAAGTCAAACTTTATTAATTTAATGCAATACATTTGACATTTTCTTGTTGAAAATTTGTAGATAATTTAAGGAAAGGGTTTGTCTTTCAAAAAAAATATGGATATAGTTACTAATTAACCACTATTAAGTGAGAGATTCAATAATAAAATGGTGAAAAATTATTCATTTTCGATATATACACAAAATTACCCTATTTTATTATGATTAATAAAATATAAGATTGTTTTTCATCCTGATAAAAGTATTTGTCATTTTAAAATTTCACAGCAAATTAATTATTTTTTTCATTTCACTTTAGAAATTTTATTGTTCTAGAAATCTAGAAATATCTCAGTGATAATTCATGACACAAAAATAGAGTAAATATTCAATTAAAAAATATTACTCCATATCTTAATAAATAAAGGTCAAATAGTAAAATGTCGATATTTTCTTAAGATACATATAAATAAAAAACATGACACATATTATGAGGCAGAGTTTGACAATAAAAAATTTGTTTTAAAATATATATCATATATTCATTAAATTGATATAAATATCGAATGTGAATAATTATTTACCAAATAAAATCATTAAATTAACTTTTTTTTATAATTTTTAACCATTCCAAGTTACAATGAACCTTAACCTTCTTATGTACTTAAAGTCAAGTCAAACATCAATATTTAAAGGAAGAAAAATGACACATCAAAATATGAAGATAAGAGATTCGATAGTCACTTTATTCTTACCAAACCACTTTATAAATTAATTATCTCTAATTTATAATTCTGTGCAAATTCAAATATTTTTTGTTTGATTAAGTATTTTATGATTTTATCTTTAATATCTTTTTTAATCTTCAAAATATTCTTTTAATTATATTTTCGTCTTTCGTCCTTTTTAATTAAAAACATTTCAACTAAAAAAAATTTATCAACACAATTTTATTAAATACACAAATTATTTATGAGTATTCAATTATAACACTTTTATTTAAACACGTAATTGTTTATTCATAATATAAGTTAATCTAAACAAACACTAATTAAATTCAGGTTAAATATCTATCTTGTCTTTTGTACTAATATGAACTCAATATATATTATTTTTTAAATTCAATTTATATGGTACAAATAGAATTGATTTTAATATGATTTTTAAATATTTTAAATTGCTAATCATTGTGATTTACAGTTACGTTTTTTTTTAGGTATATATGTTACTTTCTTGCCTATCAATGTGAAACTAACACTTTGTTTGGACCGTTGTTATGTATTGTTTCATAATACATCGTTGCATACCTATCAATGTGAAACTAACACTTTGTTTGGACCGTTGTTATGTATTGTTTCATAATACATCGTTGCATAATGTATTAATAAGTATTATATTATGTTATGTTATATTGTATCGTATCGTATCGTATTGTTTTAATTAATACAATGTGTGAATAGATTGTATTGTTCTCCGTTATTACATAATGTCACACATCCATAATTTGAATGATAAAACTACAAGAAAATGTAGGGTGTATGGTAGAGTTACTATGAAAATGTCGCGTAACTGATAAAATAAAATTATTAAATAATAAATAAAGTTAAAATTAAATAAGAAGAAAATACTACGGTAACAATGCGATCACACCAAATCGGTTGTTACGCAAAATGGGTCTTTTCGTCGCTACCGATTGATTTAAATGACATGATACAATGAAATTTAAATAACAACCAAAACAAACATTGCATTTAAACTAACAATACAATATAATACAACGGATAACAACCATCAAAATAGTGTGTCGTAAAATTTGAAGAGTCAACCTAATTTTTTAAAACGCCTGGTCAAGTTTCTGTGGGGTAGTCTCAATTTCAATAAAATGCAATCGAGTAAAATTATCTCAATTTCAATAAACGTTATTGGTTTATTGTTATTGAGTTATTAAGTTATCGGGTTTTTAATGGTTTTACAAAAAAAAATTATTGGGTTATCAGTTCAATATCGATTTTTACTATTGGGTTATTGGATAAACCGATAACCCAATAAGATTATAATAATTTACTCTTTTACCATTTCATAAATATTAGTAATTTTTAATAGTAGTAACAAAACACTATATATAACAATACTTTACATATTTTAATATTTACAATATTTAAATGATTAGTTATCCACTTTAGTATTTTAGTTTGTAATTAACTAATTATAGCTTTTGCAAGTTTGTAAACATAGTCTTCGTACTCTATCTGTTTTTTATTAATGCAAATTCTCATTATTATTCTTATCGGGTAAACCAAAAATCGGACCATTAAGAACTTAAAACCGATAAATCTAAAACTGATAAAAATAATTTTATTGGTTTAGCATATTTAAAAATCGAAAACCAATAAACCGAATCGATAATGTATAAAATCAAATCGAACTGAACCGATTAATGCACACCCCTACTTCAAATAATATATGTTATTCCCCTTGTCCCAATTTAAGTGGAACTGATAGAAATTTAAGAATTAGTCCATTTTTTTATATAATGTTTTTCAAGTATTTGAAGTTCTTAATCATATTATTATGATTTATAGTAATTTTGCAACACATTGCTAAATATTTTAAGTTGAATTGAAATTAGAAGAAAATAAAAGTGGCTCACAAAATTTCCAGGAAAGCACATTGCCAAAAGCACTTAAGCCTATAGTAGTAAACAGGTGCATCGACTTTAACTAGCAGGAAGGTAGTGATGTGCATCGATCAGTTCAATTTGATTTTAAACATTATCAGTTTGGTTTATTAATTTTTGATTTTTAAATATGTTAAACCAATAACAAATCAATAAGATAATGTTTATCGGTTTTCGGTTTATTGGTTCTAAGTCCTTAACGGTTCGATTTTCGATTTACCCGATAAGGATGATAATGAGAATTTGCATTAATAAAAATAGATGGAGTACGAAAGAGTAAAGACTAAATAATAAATACTAAATGGGTAACTAATTACTTAAGTACGGTAAAAATTAAAATAGGTAAAGTACTACGATAGTGTCCTATTACTATTAAATACTAATATTTAATATTTACGGAGGGGTAAAATAGTAAATTATTATAATCTTACTGGGTTATCGGTTTACCCAATAACCCAATAGTAAAAACTGATATCGAACCAATAACCCAATAATTATTTTTTTTCAAAACCATTAAAAACTCGATAACTTAATAACCCAATAACAATAAATCAATAACATTTTTGTTGATTCAGTTTATGGGTCGATTCGATTTTTGCACACTCAAAAAAACTTATGGCTGTTATCCTTTGAGTGCACACAGGGTAAAACCCTGCTCCTATACAAAGCTCACAAACCTTCTCCTACTCCTACTTTGGGAAGGGAAGGTGGAATTTTAAAGGAAAACAATCTGAAGGATCTCTTTGCTTTCATAATTGTCAACGTAGGAGATATGGAGCCACGTATACTAGCATTCTGTTTTATCTTCCAAATCATGGTGTTGAAGAATGTGTGGTCATTTAAGCTGAAATGCCAGATTTAGTGGGTGTTTGAATTGTCTTATTTTTAGGTGTTTTTAACTTTTAAGTATTTTTTTAATTTTTAGAGATGTTTGATAACACATAAAGTACTTTTAAGCACCTTACTTTAGCCGTAAAAAGAAGTAGAAAATAATAACTTTTAAAAAGTCTATTCAAACACCGCATAACTGGACCCTGCTTGTTGCTTCTGTTTGTTACTTTGTTATGCATTGGTACGTTTATTGAACCATAAACCTGCAAAACTTGTAATTTCACAAGGCTTTAGGAACACTATGCCCTATCATTTGAAAAAAAAGAGTAGTAGTACTAATATACATCACGGAAAAGTCACCTAAAGAGTTCATAACAGTATACAGCAAGCCAACAAAATTGAGAAAATAAACAGCCATATGACCATCTCCTGCACCTTTATGATTTAACGTTATTCATTTCCTATCTCTTTTTCAACCTTTAACCTTTCCCAGTTGTTTTTCTTGTGTACGAGGGTGGGGGTGGCCATCTGTAGCAAAGTCACATCCATTCGCGACAGAGGGAGGTATAACAATAGAGTCAAAATCACTATAGCATCAGAATAGAGTCAATCTGGATATGAAAAGAAGAACCCAATCACTTTCTTCCTGATTTATTGGTCTGCTGCCTAAGAGCAAGGAAGTCTCAATTACCCAATCCCCCACCTACAGGGTGAGGGGTGAACCCTTTGGCTGATTCAATCTCATTTACGATGTATTGCTGTATGATGTTGTGGGAGCTTTATCATAATTGTGTAGTACTATAGATGTGGATGATAGTTTTTCTATTCTCCTTCCGATATTCTATACCATAACAGGAACTCAGTGATTTCACAAGGTCGCATGCTAGTTTATTGTAGCCAAGAGAATTTCATGTTCAGTGCATGACTCATGAAATTTTGTCTCGAATAGAATGTCTCATATGTAAATGCTCGACATTTCTAAAATTTATGGAAATACAAACCAAACACTGTAACTTACATTTGGGAGGTTGTGGAAAGGATCATTAAATAGAATAGAATCCTAACTATTTTCACTTTGAGTAAACCAAAGGGGAATCACAAGAAAATGATAAGAAACTTTATTGGGAAAAAAATATAAAATCTGAACAATTCATATGTTAAAAATTAACAAATTATAGAGAACAAAAGGAGGAAAGGGTTTGCCATACCTGCTTCTATTATATTGTTGAGATTCAGAAGATTCAACATTTATGTAGGTGCCTAATCTATTTATATACAAATTGTACATCCACAAAATAAGACGCAACAAGGACTCAAAACTATCTCTGCCAGTACAAGGAGGATGAAGGATGAGCAAGCGCACCAGATGGAACAGCATCAACTGCTCGTGAGCCACTGCTCCGGTATGGTTCAGTTGCTGGACCAGTAGCAACAAACTGATATGGTGGAGGTATGGTGTTTGAGAATCCCATATATGAATCACCGGTTATGGTGTTTGGCCCTTCCAAGTAGAAAGATGGTCTATAAGCATATCTATGGGAGGACAGTCCGTCATACACAGTTGCATCACTGTGGTATCCACCAACTCGACTCAGAACAACATCCGTGCCTGCTGATGTACCTGCTCCAGGTCCAGCCACGGCCACACATCCCACAGGTCCTGCCAGCGAGCCAACAACATTTTCATGAATCGAGCCTGCGACAGGTTCATGAAATACCGAAGGGTACAGAGAATGACCATAAATATAGCCAGCAGTTCCACTCTATCAACATGATTAACAACTCTTTGTCGTTGTGGCGATGGATTAGGAAAATGTGAGTGTTTCACTTCTTTGTTGCTCAACCACTCAGTTTCATCAATCTTTCTCTTTTGTACCATCATTTTATCATGTTTCAGCTCCTTCCTCAATTTAGCAATTTCTTTCTCCAGGCTTATTACTTTCCGACCTATTTGCCACTCTGGAAGAAATTTTGAATGATCAATGTTGTTGCGTCTCAAACATTGGATGACCGATTTCAAAATACCCAAGTACCTCTTTTTAACTCCAATAATCTCTGAAAGAACTGAACCTGGTAATGTTTTCATTTGTTCAGATTTCTGAATTTTATTCAATGACACTTCGGACTCATGTAGAAATGATGTCAAGAGTCTGAGGATTAAATCTGTCCTCAAGTCCAAAACAAAAGGTAAAATAAACGGCATCAACTACCTTATTTTGCTTCAACATCCCTTCTATTATTTCAGGAACTTTTGCCATGAGAACGCTTGACCTCCTAAGGGAACGAGAAATCATCTTGATGTAACTTTGGCGTAACAAATCCTTGATATCCTCATTTTTAAATGCTTGTGGAATTCCGAAACACCCAATAAACCCCGAGCATCAATTTCCTTAGCCTTTAGTATGCCTCCTTCGAAATTCAACCTCCTATACCATGCTAAAGTTGCTTGCCCTGCCTCTTCCTTCTCTGCATTTTCAATCTCAACTACTCCTCCTTCCCCTATTATCTTCAAGAAGCACTCCAAAAGCAATACTAAAGCCCGTCTTTCCATGCTCAAAGGTGAATCTTCAACATAAGCCCATTACTTCGACGGCCATTGTCTTAACTTGTGTCAGCTACACTGTGTAGTACACAGCCCGCGTACTGCTTCACGGTCCGTGACAGGCTCCGTTTGTTGTGCCTTGGCAACGCCTTGCTCTATTCCTCTGAGTGCACACCGGAGATGACAAAGTGCGAGGCCATGGACGTCCCCACGGTCCATGAGAGGGTTCATGAGCCGTGAGGGCTTCCGTGAGGCCTCACTTGGTTCAATTTCTACTTTTCTCCTTCCTGTGGTGCATTTCCTCTTCTGGACGGTTGGTCATACCGACCGTGTAAGGCCATACGGTCGGTGTGGTACTTGTTCAATCTATTTTCCTCACTTTAAGCCTTCTTCTTGTCCGAATCCATGCCTTAGCCTTATTCCTGAAAAATAACACTAAACAACACATTAAACTTACAAGTTTGCTTGAGAACTCGCGAAAATTTCATGTTAAAAGCGTTATTGGAGTCGTATTTTCACGACTCATCAAGGGTTGCAAATTCAAATACGAGAATTGACTGAGGTTTGATTGTTTCTCCAACTTTCAGTCAGGTATGTAAGACTTCCTAAAGCGTAGGATTGAGTCCGTCCACGCGTCCCTTCGTATGGATGAGTCAAATTGTGAATGGTTATTGAGTATTGAAAAATTCTATAATCCTACTATTCAAATTTTTGTATTTATTTGAGATTTTACGGTTATGAATTGAATAATCGATGCATTACACCACTGTTGATATGAGATTGAGATATTGAATTGCTACACTTGACATCATGAATTTTAACTTGCTTGATTTTATGAAAGTCTGTACATGAACTGAGTTGAGTTTTGAGTTTGATTGTCTGAGTTGAGCAAATTGATCATATTTGAGCATGAGAAACATATTGTATTGTAATTGTATGTTCATTGATGCCTTTTGTTGGTAATCCATGATGAGCTTATTGAATGAGTCCAATGATCGTTTGAGTCTAAGGGCCCGTTTGGCTTAGCTGAAAAAAAATAACTTTTAAAAAGTGCTTTTAAAGTATTTTAAAAGTGCTGAAAT
>JBCEWC010014761.1:0-14157 GCA_038996855.1 Solanum aculeatissimum
TGAAATACTATAATTGGCTCATTTAATGCAATTTAAAAAAATATTAAGGTAGGACCCATAATTTTCAAGTTATCACATCTCCCAAATCATCAAAACATTCAATTCTAAATACCAAGATACAACAACTAGTATTAAGATTTTACCTTAATCAGAAGTCTCACTCCATATTCCAAACTCGACAAAGCGTTCCTTAAGAAGTTCCACACAAATTAGCTCTTTGAATTGCCTAATTTGAGCACAGTTTGAGGAAATTATTGCCCTCAGAAATGTATACTTTGAGCTGGTCACAAAAACAAAACTAAAATATATTGGCCACCAACATGACCTCTGCGATCATGATGAATAGTGCTCCACAATCACGGAGTTCTACATGGCTGACCTCCGCGATCGCGGCCCACGACCCATATATATGAAGGTTTGTGGGACTAGACCTGAACGATTGTGGCCATTGTCCTATATTCGTGAATGTCATAGGGACCTGACCTCCACAATTGTGACCCACAAACAGCGTTCGTGAAGAGTAAGGTCACCTACACCAAAAACAAGTTGAAAAGTTGAGTTTTTCTAATTTTGAAATTTTTGACGGGGTACTCGAAATTCATCTATAACCCCATGCAGACAAACGAACTATGCTACTTTACATAATTCGACATTCCAAGCTTAAAGGTATAGTTGAAATTTCCATACAAGGTCGTTATCACAAAATGTGGGTTCCACTCCCATGGTCATTTTTAGCCAAATTCCATTGAGGGGCTCAAAATAAGTCTGGAAGCCACACGAACTGAATAAAAGGTCGTTCTAGAACAAACTCGACATTCTAGAGCTAACTGCTCTGTCAAAACTTTTATTTAAGCAAGTTTTTCATGAATATTGACCAAAGTCAACTATTTGGCTTGTTTAAAAGGCTAAAATGCTAAATATGGTACAAACTCACACCAGAAGTCTTGATATTTGAGCCGACCACGCTTCCATCCTAACTTGGCAAATTTAGAGCTGATAGAAATTTCAAAATTCCATTCTGAGGTCTTCACTTGCACTTTAAACCGAAATAAACTTTTCAAGATATAAGGCCTTCCAAAGCACAGAAAACTACACAACATCCACATGAATGACCAGCCAATCAAGCTACTAATGCAAGAAGGTTATAAATGACTTGGGGTCGCTATAGGAGCGCTCAACAATATAGAAATGATGCAGTATAGGCAAAATGACTCTCTAGGTCATTTCAACATCCACTACTAAAAGAAATTTCGTCTGTAAAAGTAAGGATAAAGTCATAACTGAGGGATCAAAGATGTTGGGGAATTGCTTCTGCATCTCCTGCTTGATCTCCCAAGTAGCTTCCTTAAAATTAAATGGTGTCTCCATAGGACCTTAACAATAGGAATGGATCTAAATCGAAGCTTACGGACATCCCTTGCTGGTATAGCTACCAGCTTCTCAACTAAGGTCAAACGGTCATCCAACTCAGTAGAATCATACCGAAGCACGTGAGACTCATCTGGAATATACCGACGCAAAATAGAAACATGGAAAATCGAATGGATAACTAAAAATGCTAGAGACAAGCCAAATCATATGCAACCTCACTAACTCTCCTCAAAATCTCAAATGGCCTAATATACTGGGACTAAGCTTACCCCATCTATCGAACCTCATTATGCCCTTCAAGGATGATACTCCCAGAAACACCCAGTCCCCAAAACAAAAGGATAAAGAGCGACGTCTACTACTAGCATACCTCTAGTGTTGGATCTGAGAACTCATTAACTTGTCTTGCATCACCTAAACCCTAGCTAAGGCCTTATCTAGTAGATTTGTATTGTGCTTCCTAGGCTCTGAGGACTCAAAACAACAAACAGGAGTGTGAAAATGCCTACCATATAGGTTATCAACTAGGTCTATCTGAATATTCGAATAGTAGTTGTTGTTGTACATAAACTCTTCTAGGGGTAAAAACTAATCCCATTGACCCGCAAACTCTAATACATAAGCCCACAACATATCCTCCGAGACCTAAATAGTACACTTTGACTAACCATCTGGATGGGGGTGAAATGTAGTGCTAAGGTCCACCTAGGTGCCTAACTCCCTCTGAAAAGCCCTCCAGAAGCTAGATGTGAACTGTGATCCCTGATATGAGATAATGGACACTGGCACCTGATGTAAATAGACAACCTCTTGCATATAAATCTGGGCTAGCCACTCTGTACTTTAAGTAGACTGTACTAGGAGGAAATGAGCTGATTTAGTCAATCGATATATGATGACACATACACTATCAATACCTCTGGAGGTCCGGGGCAAACGTATCATGAAGTCCACAATGATCCGCTCCCATTTCCATCTCAAGAATGGGTAATCTCTTAAATTCCCCACTAGGCCTTTGATGCTCGGCCTTTATCTGTTGGCAGCTACAGAATGGGACACATGATATGTAATGTCTCTCCTCATACCATACTACTAGTAATATTTCCTCAACTCATTGTACATCTTTCCGGTGCCAGGGATGAATAGAGTATTTAGAGTCATGGGCCTCATGAAGGACAAACCGAATCAAATCCCCCACTTTAGGAACACATAAACGACTATCATACCATAATACCTTATCTCAATCTATAGAAGCCTGACCACCATCACCCCATAATTACCAACTTCCGCATTCAACCAATGCCTCATCCTCGAACTATCGGCCATGAATTTGATCAAGTAAAGAATATTGAGACCCAACAAAGGTCAATATCCGCATATAGTTTGAAAGGTCCAGTCTAACCAACCTCATAAATAATGAATGAATGTCCAAAGCTAAGGGTCACTCCACAACAGATAGGTATGCTAAGCTTCCCATACTCTCCACCTTCCATCTCAAGGAATCCGCTACCATATTCTCCTTGCGCGGATGGTAGAGATTTGATAAGCATAATCTTCTAGAAGCTCAATCCAATGTTGTTGCCTGAAAGTTAGATGTATTTAGCTTAGAATGTAGTGAAGATTGGGATGGTCAGTATACATCTCAAAATGGACCCCATATATGTAGTTCCGCTAAGTCTTGAGTGAAAAAATTAACGCTGCCAACTCTAGATCACGAGTGGGGTAGTTGTGCTAATGTGCTCTCAACTATTAGGAGGCATAGGAAATGAATCAACCCTGAGACATCAAAACACATCCTAGACCAACACCGAATGTATCACAATATACAATAAAACCCATGCCCCAACCTAGAAAAGTCAAGATAAGTGCGGTTGTAAGTAACTCCTTGAGCCTCTAAAAGCTCTACTCACACTCTTTGGGTCATACAAAAGGAACACCTTAGCGTGTCAACTGGGATAATGGGGTGATAATAGTGGAGAAGCCCTCAACAAATAGCCTATAATAACCAGCCAAGCCGACGAAACTCCATACCTCCATGACAAATGTGGACCTAGCCTAACCTCAAATAGCCTTAATCTTTGTAAGATTAACCATAATGCCCTCCTTGGACAATATGTGTCCAAAATATGCCATTGAATCCAATCAAAACTTACACTTTGAGAACTTATCATAAAGTTAGTGATCTCTCAAAGTCTGGAGCACAATCCTCAGATGTTGAACATGCTCATTTCTACTCCACGAGTATACTAAGATATCATCGATGAATATTATCACAAAAGAGCTAAGATGGGGCCTAAGTATTCAGATCATCAAATCCATGAAGGCAACAAATGCATTAGTAAGCCCAGATGACATCACCAAGAACTCATAGTAGTCAGAGCGAGTCCTTAAGGCAGTCCTAGGAACATCTGTTGCCCTAATCCTCAATTGATGGAACCCAGATCTCATATCAATCATAAAAAATATAGCGACAACCTGAAGCTATTCGAATAAATCATCAATACAAAGGGGGGGGGGCTAATGATTTTTCACTATTGCCTTATTCAGCTACTTATAATCAATACACACCTACAAGGTACCATCCTTCTTCTTAACAAACAAGATAGGAGCACTCCATGGAAACACACTTGGGAGGATGAATCACTTACATAAGAGATCCACAAGCAGAATAGTAAGCTCTTGAAGCTCTATATGAGCCATCTGATAGGGTGAAAACTGTAATGGGCTTAGTTCCCAACTCCAAATCTATAGCAAAATCAATATCTGTCTCTGTAGGTAGGCCAAGTAGGTTTGTAGGAAATACATCAATAAACTTTTAGATTATATGGACAAAATCAATACGAGGGGTCTCATTGGAAACAACACAAGCATAGGTTAAATTAGATAGAAACCTCAAAGAAACTAACCACTAGGCTTGCATGGAAGATATAATCCCCATTGGTGTGAGACTATAAGCACCCTGCCACAATGCTAGAGAAATACCAGGCAAGGCTAACATAATAGTCTTGGCATAATAATCCAAAACCGCATGATGAGGAGATAACTAGTCCATGCTTAAAATAACATCAAAATCCTTCATGCCAGGCAAAATAAGATCTGTCCGAGTATCATGCCCCTGAATAGTCACCACTCATGACCTAATACCTGATCCATTACTAAAGAATAACATATTGGGTTTGAAACATGAAACGACACCTCTAATGGCTCTGAAACAATAGACAAATAGGAGAAAAATATATAGCCAAATAAGAGAAGGAAGAACCTAGATCAAATAAAATCAAAGTAGCATGTTGGCATATATCGATAGTACTTGTGGTAACATCTCCAATGCCTCATCCTCTACCGTCGCTGGAGCAACATAATACTGGCCCTGTTCGCCTCCATCTTGGTTGTCAGTCCTACTGCCCGTCCTGCCTCCTTATTAATTATAAATGATAGCTAGTGTTGATTATAGTAACCAGTAGTGGTGGTAGTTAAGGATGACAATTATAGGTGATTGATGGTAGTAGTTGGTAATGGTGGACAATGATGATGTTTATTGATAATGATCAGGTATTGTGCTAGCAGTGAATGGATAAAATTAGTGAATTGTAATATTTACAAAAACCTTTGAATAGACATGTCAATGATATTAGATTTTGTTATAGATCTAATCATTTATACCTGTTTAGACTTACTAAATGGGATCATTATAAATAAATATACTTAATGCTTAAGATCTCAATGATTAAAATTCAGAACTAAAAACATATAGATTTAATGGTTGAGAATCGGATTATAAAATTAATCTTAATTAATGCAAATAAATGATATCTAAATTCTAATACTCTCTAATATTTATCTACTAACACATTTTGTTTCTCTATTGTATGATATCTTTAGTTAAGTCTGCATTATGTCATCAATTTATATGTCATCATAGAAAACCTTCTTCCATATGATATTTAATACCTCGACTTATCATACTTTCACATGAATAGGTTGATTCATTTATAGAACAACTTTTGAAATGACCAAACTATCTCAAATGATCTTTTCATATTTTAACTTTTCTGAGAAAATGTATATAAGGCTTTCTAGATAGGGAGGATAATTTAATTAATAATAACTAAATAGAGTCATTTCACATATCGGTGCAACAAATATCATAGTAATTTTTTTCCAGTTTGGAAATTTATCACAAACACTAGTCAAATGTATCCAAGGTTTTTAAGATTTTTTCCTCCTTATCTAGTCATTTATTTTTGTTTTTCCATCTTAAGTATGCAAGTTCTAGTATGTGTAGGTCAGAATAGAGGAGATCTATCATTTTAAATTTGGCCAAACTAAAAGAGAAATAATTATTACTGTGGTGAGAATTAATTTAATATGTGATACAAGTTTCGATAAATTTTAATAATTTCATTAGAAAAAGAAGCTTTTAAAATTGCTTTTACCCCAAAAATTTAACTTGTTTTGAAAGAAATTTGAATTTTGGATGAATTTTTTTATCACACATTCAATGAACTTAGTGAAGTTTAAGAGATGCAAGACTACAACAATCATTGATCTTTTTACCGAATTTATAAGATTGATGGATAAAATTATTTTTTCTTTACTTGTTTTTTGTATTGTAGCACCTTCATTATGTTCTTAAATATTACTTCACACACACAGACTCACACATAAGCGAGTAGTTTATATTTTTTTTTGTGAATATCAATAAGCAGCACAAAGTTAATGCTGATGAAGATGCAACGCTAATCGATGTTCCTATATCTTTTATCACACCTGAATAATCTAAAGTTGATGTTATTGAGGTAAGCTTTTGAAAATCTCATTCGATTATAAAGGCGTTTATTGTTTTTTTCCTTTTGAGACATATATAAAAATCTTTTGATGAATTTCTAAGCAACGTTTTGATGTTAATTATGCTATGAAAGAAAAATGTTCTTCTATGATATACAATATATGGATTGTATCATAGAAACAACATTTATAGATTAAAATAAGTCCTATATTTATTCAAAAAAGTTATAGGTCTTTCAAGATAACTTTCATAAATACGATTGTCACAACCCAAGCCTAGGGCCTAGATGTGACATGGTGAATGGGGAACCCGAAGGGACCCCAATCAAGCCTATAAGCATAAGTAGCACATCCTTGATTGTGGAAGCACAATTAAACACCAAGCAAATAATTCTAAGCGAAGCAAGACTTTAGACACAACCTATGGGGATGTTATAGGGAAGAGGATTAACATAAACACATAGCAAATAATGACTAAGGGAGGGGTAAGTATGACTCATTCTATGGGGATAATATGGACTCAAAACTTCCAAATCATATCAACAACAAGCATCAACACATAGAAAGGGATAAGGACTAAGGAAAGTCTTCCATAATTACATAAGCATAGAAAGAGTCAAACTCATAATATACATATCCATATCCAATAACACCTCTTCGAACATAAGTTGAATGGAGGCCAAGACATCTCCCGGGCGCACCCTAAAAAGTAAATGTCTCAAATTAAATAAGTCTTAACAAAGCATGAAAGGATAGTGGATGTTGTCCCTGAAGTGGAGGACCAACCAATAGCAATCTTCAAATGAACTGGCTAGCCACGTGGAGGAGGAGGATGAATAGGAGCTCTGGGCCCTACATGGTCAGATCGTGTAGGCAAAAAGTATACATTAGTACTTGGAATGTATTAAGTATGCGGGGTGCAATGCAATGAGAGAACATAATCCATAATTAGACAAGATGCATAATCATATTGAAAGGATATAAGCTCAATACGACATGAATGTTCGATGCTTTAGTAAAAACATGCATAAGGATAACCAAATCACAAAGCATATCATACATGGATGGGAAGGGTCCATAACTGGCAAATAAGATCAAGCGAGCTACTGATTGGAATCCCAAAGTTTACTCCACACCAAATAAAGGAGTGGTCTACTTTTCCAGGGTGAACCAAACAGTCACCATACTGGAACCTCCCCTTTTTGGAAAGTTCCTCACAAATACCTTATGGGAACCCCACCCTTTTCAATTACCTTACGGGAACTCCACCTTTTTCTATTAACATAAGAATGGAAATGGGTTGAGTATCGCAAAGGAGATCTACACCAAAATCTATTTCCCTTTCAGGAGGAACACCGGGAAGATCATCGAGAAAAACATCAAGAAACTCATGCACCATCAGAACGGAATCAATAGGAGGGATTTTAGACTCAACATACTTAACCCTTACAAGATGCTAAATGCAACCCTTAGAGATCAACTTTTAGGCCTTAAGACAAAAGATAATGATACCCTTAACACCCAAATTATAACCTTCCTACTCAAAGATGGGCTCATTAGGACATTGGGACTTAACTTACAGGTTCTACCATCAATAGAAGTATGATACACATGTAACCAATCCATCCCAAGAATATGTCAAAATCTACCATGTCAAGCTTAACAAAATCACTAGGCAAGACTTTATGCAATATGGACACGGGACAACCCCTATAGACATTTTAATAATAATGAACTCAGCAATGAGGGTAGACACCTTAAACGGTTCACATAACAATTTGGGACACACATGAAGTCTATTAACAACAAATGGAGTAATGAAAGACAGAGTGGCACCCATATCCAACAATACATACACATCAAAATCATAAACCTTTAATGTACAAGTAGGCACCTCATCTACCCCTTTCCTTCCTTGAAGAGAATAAAAGTGATTGTGTCGTGGAGCACCCCATTGTTGACAACCTTGTGACTTTTGATCACCATGGGAACCTTGTCCCTAAGGACGACCATATCTACCCTTATTTGGATAATCCACAATCTTGTGGCCCATTTTTCCATACCCGAAGCAGACACCCATATCTCTATAACATCTACCACCATGATTCATACCACACCTTCCACACATAGGAATTATTTGACCATCATTACCACCATGAGTTTTAGGATTAGGCATCCTGTCATTAGAAAATCTTTGGTTTTGAGCATTAGAAAACCCTTGGCCTTGAAACTTGCGGTCTTGTTGAAAATGACCTTGAAAACCACCATCATACCGAATCCTCTTGGACTCCCCCTCCTCTTTCTACGCTTCTCCCCTTCAAGTTTCTTGACATAAGTCATGATCCAAGATCAGTCTATATTACCAACAAGAATAACGGTGCGACATTCCTAATTAACCAAGTCGAATACTCCCAACACAAACTGGTTCATCCTTGCCCAAGAGTTGGCAACAAAGTGAGGAGCATATTTGGATACCTTATTGAACTTGAGGGAATACTCCCTCAAACTCATGGAGCCCTACTTGAGATTCATGAACTCCATCATCTTTGCCTCTATCAATTCAATAGGAAAGAAACAATCGAGAAAGGCGGCTTTGAATTCATCTCATCGGATAGGAGTATTATTCTCCCTCTCTAATTTCCATTGAGAAAACCAAATTTGTGCAAGGACCTTAAGTTGATAGGATGCAATTTCCACCTTAACTTTCAAACTCACCTCCACAATAGCAAGTACTTTGTACATCTCATCAATATATTCTTGGGGTTCCTCTTCTGTTTTGGATCCATAAAACACTAGAGGGTTCATCTTTGTAAAATCCCTCATTTTTGAAGCTACGGTAGGAGTATGAGGGACTTGGGATCCTTGTTTAATTTGGTTGATCATGGCTTGTGCCAACAAAGTAATGACATTCCAATATTATGCATGTGTGACCCCTCCTTCCTTTTGGGGGGCTTAAGGAGCGAGAGGGGTCAGATCACTCGAGTGTACGAGCTCTTTGTGCCATTATTTTTTGTTGCATGATCTAGAAGAGGAAAACACCATCCATTAAAGAATAGAAACTTTAAATGAAGGCCAAAGGCATGACATAGATTAAGAATAAGTGAATCATTTCCTAAAATGCCTTATACCGTTCCATTCATAGTTGTGGCGTGCTTCACATCCATGAAGAAGACTCTACTTGATGCAATGTGTTAGATTTTCGAGGATCATTTACAAACCTAGTGCCCTGATACCAAGCTTGTCACGATCCAAGCCTAAGACCTAGACATGACACAATGAATGAGGAACCCAAAAGGACCCCAATCAAGCCTATAAGCATAAGTAGCACATCCGTGGTTGTGGAAGCACAATTAGACATGAAGCAAATAATTCTAAGGTAAGAGGGACTTTGGACACAAGCTATGGAGATGTTATAGGGAAGAGGATTAGCATGAACACATTGCAAATAATGACTAAGGGGTGGGTAAGTATGACTCACGCTATGGGGATAATAGAGACTTAGGATTGCCACATGATATCAACAACAAGAATCAACACACAGAAAGGGATAAGAACTAAGGGAAGTCCTCCATAATTACATAAGCATAGTAAGAGTCAAACTCATAACATACAGATCCATATCCAACAACACCTCTAACATGAGTAGAATGGGGGCCAAGACATCCATCGGGCTCACCCTCAAAAGTAAATGCCTCAACGTAAATAAGTCTTAAAAAAGCATGAAAGGATAGTGGATGTTGTCCCCAAAGTGGAGGACTCACCATTAGCAATCTTTAAACGAACCGGCTAGCCACGTGGAGGAGGAGGACGAATAAGAGGTCTGGCCCCTACAGGGTTAGATCATATAGGCAAAACGTATATATTAGTACTTGGAATATACTAAGTATTCGGGGTGCAACGTAATAAGAAAATATAATCCATAATTAGAAAAGATAATAATCATATTCAAAGGATATAAGCTCAATATGACATGAATGTTCGATACCATTATCAAAACATGTATGAGGATAACCAAATCACATCATTGATGGGAAAAGACCATAACTGACAAATAAGACCAAGTGAGTTACTACTTGTAATCCCAATGTTCACTCCACACCAAATAAATGAGTGATCTACTTTTCCAGGGTAAAACAAACACTCCCCTCACGGGAACCTCCCTTTTTTGGAAAGTGCCTCACAAATACTTTATGGGAACTCCACCCTTTTTGGTTACCTTACAGGAACTCCACCCTTTTGGATTAATATAAGATAAGAGCCTTAAGGAAACACCACCCTTTCGGATATTAGTTAGCATTTACCTTATGGGAACCCCACCCTTTTTGGTCAACATAAGACAGAAGCCTTATGGGAACACCACCCTTTTGGTGATTAGTTAGCATGTACCTTATAGACAGTCATAATATATATAATCTCATAATAGCTTCATATTATGTTAGCGTAACTCATCAAAACCAAAGCTTCGTATAGTCAAAGATAGGGCTTCATATCATTCAAAACTTTCATAATAATCTCATGAACTCATAACATGGTTATTATCCCTTCAACATTAACAACATGCACAATTCACATATCTTGCCGTAAGGCTTTCATCAACTTAAGAAGCTGGCTCATAACTTTGATCAAAACATGATGGGTATTTATACTTATTCTTGAAGTCATGAAATAAATTTGAATGGGGAAAGAATGAGTAAAACATAGTCACTTGAGAACCATTTAAATCAACCCACCAACATACTAGGAAAACCCAAATTTGGGCATCATAAAATCCATTTCGAAAATTCATAATCTTTCATAGCTTTTCAAGAAATCATAGCACACATAGCTTCAATATTCATAAATAAAATTATAAGATAACCTTCAGTAGATATTCATGCATAATCAAATCAATTTTTTATAGAGCCAAACTTAAATCATATTCATAATGCATAATGAGAAGTACCCATGTAGTATTTAACCTTGAAATCATTAAATTTTCATGAAAGAGAAGAGTTGGGCTCCATGGGAGAAAGGAATCATGGATAAAGACCCACATACATTAAATCCTTGAAATAGATGAAGGAAGCTTTAAAAGTTTTGAAGGACTTCACTTGCGTTCTTGAATTCCAACAATAGTTCTTGAGAATCTTGAAATTAATTGAAGGATTTGGTGAGGATTTGGAGAGTGTTTTAGTGAGATTTAGGGCTAAAAATGATTGAAAAATGAAGA
This sequence comes from Solanum aculeatissimum, assembly GCA_038996855.1. NCBI lineage: Eukaryota > Viridiplantae > Streptophyta > Magnoliopsida > Solanales > Solanaceae > Solanum > Solanum aculeatissimum. The sequence continues at coordinate 11,369 of JBCEWC010014761.1, forward strand.
AATCCCATCTATAAGGGTGATGGGTTATTACCTAATTTCCCTCAGCTGAAATAGTTAAAGTTTGGAAAGTTTTGTACTATGGTGAATTAAACCCGCGATGCAGACTTGCTCCCGCGTAGGTTATTTTTTTGCAAAGTTTAATTTTCTCTTATTTTGACCTAGGAAAACGTTTAGGCCACTTTTGAACTTTGGGGGACCAAGACCATGATGTGGATTGGTCACGAAAGAGATCTATACTAAAATTTATTTCCCTTATGGGAGGAACACCGAGAAGATCATCGAGAAATACATCAAGAAACTCATGGACCATCAGAACTGACTCAATAGGAGGGATTTTATACTCAAGATACCTAACCCTTATAAGATGATAAATGCAACATTTAGACATCAACTCTCAAGCCTTAAGACAAGAGATACTCCTACCCTTAACCACTGAATTATTACCTTCCTACTCAAAGATGAGCTCATTAGGAAATTGGGACTTAAGTTTGTTGGTTCTACGATCAATAGAAGCATGATATGCATGTAACCAATCCATTTGAAGAATATGTTAAAATCTACCATGTCAAGCTCAACAAAATCACAAGGCAAGACTTTAAGCAATATGGACACGGAAAAACCCCTATAGACTCTTTTAGCAATAGTGGACTCATCAATGGGGGTGGACACCCCCAAGGGTTCATATGACAATTTAGGACACACATGAAGTCTATTAGCAACAAATAGAGTAATAAAAGACAGAGTGTCACCCGTATCCAACAAAGCATACACATCATAATCATAAACTATTAATGTACCGGTAGATACCTCTTCCACCCCATTCCACCTATGAAGAGAATAAAAGTTATTCTGTCATGGAGCACCCCCCTTGTTGACCACCTTTTGACTTTTGATCACTATGGGGAACTTGTCCCTAAGGACGACCATCTCTACCCTTATTTGGACAATCCACAATCTTGTATCCTATTTTTCCACACCCGAAGCAAGCACCCATATATCTATTGCATCTACCACCATGATTCATACCACACCTTCCACACTTAGGAATAATTTAACCATCATTACCTCCATGAGCTTTAGAATTAGGCACCCTATCATTAGCAAATCTTTTGTTTTGAGAATTAGAAAACCCTTGGCCTAGAAAGTTGTGACCTTGTTGAAAATGACCACCCTTAGCACCTTGAAAACCACCATCATACCGAGTCCTTTTGGCATCCCACTCCTCTTTCTGAGCTTCTCCCATCAAGTTACTTGGCATAAGTCATGAGCCAAGAAATTTCCATATCATCAACAAGCATAGCAGTGTGACATTTGTAATTAATGAAGTCGAATACTCCTGACACAGACATGTTCATCCTTACGTTAGAGTCGGCAACCAAGCGAGGAAAATATTTGTGTAGCATATGAAACTTGAGGGAATAGTCCCCCACACTCATGGATCCCTACTTGAGATTCATGAACTCCATCATCTTTTCTCTCTCAATTCAATAGGAAAGAAATGATTGAGGAAGGCATCTTTGAATTCTTCCAATGGGATAGGATCATTATTCTCACTCTCTAGTTTCTATTGCGAAAACTAAATTTGTGGAAGGCCCTTAAGTTGATAGGCCGCAATTTGTGCCTTATCTTTTGAACTCACCCTCATAATAGCATGTACTTTGTACATCTCATCAATAAATTCTTGGGGTCCACTTCCATTTTTGAGCCATAAAACACTGGAGGGTTTATCCTTGTAAAATCCCTCATTTTTGAAGCTGCGATAGGAGCATGAGGGGCTTGGGCTCCTTGTTTCATTTAGTTATTCACGACTTGTGCCAATAAAGTAATTACATTCCTATATTTGGCATGTGTGACCCCTCATTCCTCTTGGGGAGCTTGAGGAGCCAGAGTGGTTGGTTCACCCTTGGGTGTTGGAGCTCTTTGTGCCATTATTCTTGGTTGTATGATCTAGAATAGAAAAATACCATCCATTAAAGAAAGGAAACTTTAAATTAAGGCCTAAGGCATGGCATAAATTAAGAAGAAGTGAACCATTTCCTAAAATTCCTTATAGTGTAACAACCCAAAAAATTTTGAAATCTACTTATGGTTGGCATTCTATGATGTACTACAAGCCATCGTTGAGTTTTCGTAGACACGAGTTGAGTTTAAGTGGCCGAATGCAAATTGGGCTAGTTAGTGTCCTAGAGGGACAGTTTCAGCAGTGTACTTCAAACAATCATAACTTTTGATGTGGGATGAATCATGTGGGATACCACATATCAGATGGAAGCTCTTTGAGTTAGATTTGGAACACAACATGTTTCACTCAATTGTGAGTTTGGATGAGGGAGATATAACCCAAACAGTGAGACTGTCTGAAATTTAGAAGCCATTGGAGATAGGCTCAGAAACGTGGCCAAGGACATTGGCACGGGCCGTGAAACTTTTCATGGTTTGTGTAGTGCCTCTTCATGTGTTACAGTGAGCTAGGGGTGGCCTGTAATCACCCCTAAGCCAAGTCTAAGTCAACGTAACTTTGGACGGTCTGTTTGGACTCAAACGGCTCGTGTACTGCCTCGTGAAGTGAGGCAGTAGATTGTCCAAGACAAGGATGATATTTTGAGGATATGTATGGTTGAACGGTGCCCTTCAGGGCCAGTCACACCTTGAACGGACCATCAAGTGGTTCGTGAAGTGTAACAGAAAGTCCTACGAGAGTTCACGCTGAAGAATTTTGCTAAGTGTTGTTGGACGGCGGAGTGAACGGACCGTTCGCTGGTTGCTGACACTGTACCAACCGTTTGGGC
>JBCEWC010014762.1:0-14156 GCA_038996855.1 Solanum aculeatissimum
AATCACTTCTAAAAATTTGTGCTCATTTGACCAAGCCATATCATATCCTATATACATAGTACTAGTACACGTGAGACGCGAGGTGTTATAATGTATAAGGTTAACATTTAGGATATTTTTTCAACAAGAAAGTGTGGTTCACGGACCGTGTGAGGCCTCATGGGCCGTGAACCAGTCCGTGTGAAGGTGCCAGTGAAGGCTTTGTACCAAGTGAGGCTCCACAAACCAGTTCATGGTTCGTGTGAAGCCTCACGGACCATGGAGCTGACCATTTAGTTGTGGGAGCAAACTTTTTCTAAGATGGGACAACCATCTCGGATCTTTGTCAGCAAGTTAGTTTTTCAAGTGTAGCTTCACGAGAGGACTCATGGTCCGTGTGACCACCTCACGGTCCGTGTAGTTGTCATGAGGATGTCGTTTCCAGTTTTGTTCACCCATTCCATTAATGATTTAATTGTAATTTTGGTAATTCCTAAGGATGTTTTAGACTTCCTAAGCCTCCTAAACCACTAAAATTAGCCTATACACCCTCATTTAATTCAAACTCTTTCAACACTTAGAATTATTTTAAAACTCCCTCTTCTAAAGGCTCTCTTCCTAGTGTGTCTTGAAGATTGGAATTGGAATTCAAAGGAGACTTCTTCTTCCATCTCTCTTCTCTCTAAAGTTTCTTGCTTATCAAGGTTTGTGGGAATTTATTCATGGCTCCTTTCAATCATGAAGCCCCAAATTATTTTTCTTCAATTAATTTATTAAATTATGCTTACTTTGAATTTGGGTCTTTAAATTTATGAATGATTTAATTAAATTGAAGTATGAGTTGTATTTAATTTTTGATTTTAAAGTAAATTAAGCCCTAATATGTTGAATTCCATTAATTTATGAAGGTTCAATTATGCATGTCCCTTTAAGCTTTAAATCTATACATGGGTTATGTTAATTGAGTTTTAATTGTTGATTTGACTTTGGATTTCATATCTATTCTTCCTATTATGAGTTTGAATTATGAGTTCTAATTTTCCATGCTATTTATCCCATCATTCATGACATGTGCATACTTGAAACTTGATTTTGATGAAACTCTTGATATGGGCTAAGTCCCACCTTGACTTGACTTGACTTGATTTTGATAAGACATGGGATATGACTAGATTGTGATCATATCTTGTCTTGACTTGATTTTTTGGCGTTTTTGGGTGATTACACCTTCTTGCACTTGCCTTGAATGAGCTACTCCTATGCATTTGCCCTTGCACTTGAACTTTTGTTTGGGTTTTTGGCCTAAATATGCAAATACTGGAACTATGATTTGGCTTTTTAGCCAACCTTGCATTGCATTGATTTGAAAGTATATATCCTTCGTTTGAAAGAATGTATATGTATATGTATTCTTGTACGATGACGACCGAACACCGATGGGATTGGAGTAGTAAGTGGGCAATTTGCAAGGGTCCCACTCCTTTCTCTTGAACTATGTGCCAGCATAGGTATTCTTGATATGATATGAAAATGAAGCAGTTGTAAGCAAGGTTTCCATCACACCAAAATAAGTGGGTCATGAGGTGTGGTGTGACTACCCTTGGCAAGTAGTCATCCTAATTTCGATGCGGGGGCCTGGCATCGGGAGTTCGGGTACTAGCTTGCATGGATTGTGAAGTCGGTTACATCTCATCCTCTATACTTTAAGCATTATGATATTTCATACATCACGGATTCCATGGCATGTCGATATACTATTCTTTCATATATTCTCCTTCTATATATATATGTACCCTTATCATCTAACTTAATTTGTAGGTTCATGTTCATATGCATTGCATACCCGCATACTTAGTACATTGTATGTGCTAACTCGTACTCTTTATCTACATGATCTAACCATGTAGAGGCCAGAGAAGATACCTATCCACCCTTGGATGCTTAGCTTGGTGATCTTGGATTGTTGCCAGTGGTGAGCCCTTTTCTTCAAGGGCAAAACCCACCTTCCTCTATCTTATATTTTGTTATGTCTTTTCTATCTTATCTTATGACTTGAGAGTGAGCTCGGGATATTTCATGGGCCCCGTCTTATTTTATGTAGACGCATTATTGGATACATCAAATTCTATTGTATGCCCGTATTACATGTTTGTTTGAGATGCTATGAATACATTATGCTTTTCCTATGATTAAGGTTATGTTATTATGACTTGATAAATGAGAATGTGCTTATGTGGGAAGTCGCAAGTCCCTCCTTTCCCCCATAGCTTGAGTCATACTCACCTGCCTCTTAGAACGTACTTGTTATGTGCTATGTGATTCATGGAAAATCCTTCCCCGACAACATTCCCATAGCTTGAGTCCAAAGCCCCATATTCCCTTAGAATTATGTGCTACTTTTTATATTATGTGCTTCTGAACCAGTGATGTGTATATTGATGCTAAGATGGCCTGATTGGGGGCTCTCGGGTTCTCATTCACCATGTCACATCTAGGACCTATTGATGGGTCGTGAAAAAATTTAAAATACTTAGGTGGAGTGATGAACTACCTTATAAACCCTGTGTACAATCAGCAGGGATGAACCAAAGTAGGGGTGAGTATACCGAAATATACCCAGTAAGTACAATCGACTGGGTAAGAGAAATCAAACAAGTATGCAATAACAAAGAATCCCAACACCTTCATCACAAGGATAGTACATAATAACATAACAGCAGATAATGATAAATATAACAATAGAAAATGATACAATGCATTTGAAGTGTATGGATGCAATGGCATTGCAGGCTATGAATGAGGTGGAACCACAACCGTCGCCGGGTCAATATACACGTCTATCGGGCCAAAGCTACCAGATTGAACACGGGGTTGTCGCAGGCCATGTACTAAAATAAGTTAGGGTGTCACAGGACTCAGATAGTACAAGTACAATATATGATGTGTGCATGCAAATTCCAACATATATAAGTATGGTATGTGCATACCAATGCTCAATAGAGTAAGATATGTGCATACCAATGCAATAATAGAGTAACATATGTGCATACCAATGCAATAATAGAGTAAGATATGTGCATACCAATGCAATAGTAGAATAAGATATATGCATACTAATGCAACAATAAAGTAAGATATGTGCATACTAATGCAACAACAAAGTAAGATAGGAGATGGCTCATAAGTAATGATAAACAGGGACAACGGTCATAGCATCACAAAGTCTGAGTTAAGTCCATTAACTAATAGCACAAGTCTATTAATAAGCCATATTAACATCCCTTTCTCATCAATGATTAATTCTCAACAAATCTAGACACCACAAGTCACAAAATATGCTTTCTGAATCTCAAATAGGTCATGAATAACACAAAGTTTCGACAAATACCTTTCAAGGGTATAATGATTCTCATGATATCATGATAATGTCCAAAGTGCCTCATATCTTAAATATTAAACTCAATTTTGTCGATAAGACTGCAATCTACTCAAATTTTGGCATAACCAGATCAACCTAACATCACAATACTAGCATATCATGACATTTACTCATTAATCAATCTACATCTTCAATTACCACATGACATACTCAATTACTCATATCCAGTCCTAAAAAGATTAGCTGAACCTACCTCAAAGTTAAAACCTCACTCGGACTAGTTTGCAATCAACTAATGCCTCCAAACGATCCTTGATTTGACCAATCACTATCAAAATTAGATACTACGCATCAAGAGAAGTATTTTGATACCCATATTAGCATGGTTTAGGCTTAGGGGCAAAATGGTCAAAATTAAGGCTAAAATTTGGAAGTTCCAAATCTAGAAATTGACTTAAAAATCAGGTTCTACACAAAAAATGAAGTTTGTGGGTGAAAATCCCATTAAAATGAAGCTTAAATTGAATGAGAAATTGGCATTTAAAGTTTGAAATCCATGGCCTAAAAATCTCCAATTTTTTACATTAAAAATCATGAAATTCAATACAAAATCAACATACAATGCATGCAAATTACTTAGTTTAATGTTATAAACACTTACCCAATGATAAACTTCGAAAATCCTTCATTAAAATCTCCTCAAAATGCTTGAAAGTTCAAAAATTGATAAAAAATAGTGTTTGTTGAGTTATAATATGTCCAGCCAAAAATCCTTCTCCGTGAACACAGCTAGGGATCCATGATTGCGGAATAGTCCACAAATATATCCTCCGCGATCATGGAGACCAACCTACAAACACAGAGAGTATGAGGGTAGGGATTATCTCTCATGTGTGCTCCGCGAAAGTGGAGCCCATCCCATGAACGAGGTGTTCCAGGCCACTATCGTCTCCGTGAATGTGGAGAACAAAATACACATGCACCAGAAATTATGCACCAACAACATCATAACTAAAGTCAAACTCAGAATAGGCACTCGAAACTCATCTGAAATTAGAATTGCATAATCTTTATATGTATCCATATAAATAATAGGGACTCGGACTCAATGGAATCATCAAAAATTGATTTCAAGGCCTCCTCACCACATTTACCAATCCAACTTGATAAAACTAATTTAATGCATCAAAATACAAAAATTGCCCTTGCAAACTCCAAAAATATATCACCAGACCATTTTTAGTATTAGTTTCTCCATCCAAAATTATTGGAACTATCAGAATTTCGATTTGAGCTTCGAGCTCCGAATATTGACCAAAGTTAAACCTTGGTTATAGAAATGACTAAAATCAAAACTTTGGGCCTAAAACCTTATTTTAACTTCAAATTCAGTTTTGACATTCTGAAGCTAATGGAATCGACGAATCCTCAATACGACCACTAAAGCTCAGAATGACACAACAACTCACTTTTTCCACAACTTAAGCTTTCAAAAAGACAAAAACTCATATTTTCCATTTTAAAACTTTATTTTTATCATTTCAATCATTTAAATAGTTCAAATAGTCCCAAAGCAACTTACAAAAGGGTAAAACAATAATTTTCACATATGAGGTCAAAAATGACCAACCAGGTCATTACAATTGGTGAGGATTTTTGGGAGAGAATTTAGGATAAAATGGCTTACAAGAGGGTGTAAGAGTATATTGAGTCAAAACCCTAGCTTGGGAAAGTATAAATATCATCAAAAGTTCAAAAAATGATGTTTCGAATTATCCCATTGGAAAAATTAGCAGTCCAGAGGTCCTATCATCGAACCTTTCAGTGATATACCAAATGGAACCTTTAGATCGCCCTTTTTTTAATATTTTTTGAAACATCTTGGAGCAATTTGGCGCCCATTGGGCGATAGGATGAATGCATTAGGCAGTAAAACCAACCTCTCCCTTTTTCATAGCCCAAACAGGCTTTAGTAAAATGGTCATAACTTTTTACTCTAAACTCAGAATGAGAGATAAACTCTTATATAAACTCATATCAAAGCTTAGCTGAATTGAATCCTTTAATCTTAGCTCGATGTAAGAGATTCCCTATGACCCCAAACCACTTGTAATCCACTTTAACACCAAGTTATTTATACTGCCACATTAAAAATTGTCAAGTTGAGCCTATACGCATATGAGAAAGGACTCGAGTCTTAGCTAAGCTCTAGGCATCACGAGGTGCTTGCTTCGGGTGTAGTTATATGGGCCACAAAATTATTGATTGTCCTAAAGTTGTTAAGAAGGGTCAGGTTCAAGTAGATCAAGGTGATCAAGTCCAACTGAGAGGTCCTCAAGTTGGTACCCCCAGGAACAATAGGATTTATGCCTTTCATGATCAACAGGAAGTAGGGGAGACTCCAGATGTATTGACTAGTATATAGGAAAAAAAATTATTTTAATTCTTATGCTTTGTTTGATCCAAGTGCAAATTTATCTTTTGTGACTCTTCTTTTGGTTGTTAAATTTTGTTTAAGTCCTAAAATCTTGAGGGAGCCCTTCTCAGTTTATACTCCCATACGTGAGTCTATTATTGTTCAAAAAGTCTATTGGGGTTCTTCTGTCTCTGTCTTGCATAAAGTTCTTCCATGTGATCTTGTGGAACTTGAGATGTTTGATTTTGATATTATTCTTAGGATAGTTTGGTTGCCAAAAAGAAGGTGGAGGTTTTCTCCCAATGGAGAGATGATATACTTTGGTATAAGATGTTAATGGCCTTAGAGCGGTGATCATGAGTGAAGTTCATAACTCTTATTGTTCTATTCACCCATGATCCACTAAGATGTATCATAATTTGAGGGAAGTGGATTGGTGATCCTAGTTTGGTTGTGCCGTTGGAAAGAGTAGGAGTCAAGGAGAACTTGAATTAAGAGGTTTCGATTAAAATTTTCGATAGGCAAGTGAAGCAGCATCTCAATAAGGATATGGCTTCGGTTAAAGTGCTTTGGATAAATGAATATGTGGAGAGTGCTACATAGGAAGCAGAGTAGGATATGATGACATGATACCCCTATCTTTTCCAATCTATTCAAGCCTAAGATATTAGGTTCTTCCTATTCTAAATGGTCCTAATTCTTTCACTCTAGTGTTTCATGACATGACATGCATACATGGGAACGAAAATTATTTTAAAGATAAATTGACATGGGTTTTAATGACTTTATGATTTTCAAATAATGAGTTATGCATTATGTCTTCGTGTTGGAATGTTTCATATTTATGTCAGGCCTTTCAAGCCTTGTTCTAGCACATTCGAGGATGAATGTTTCCAAGGGGGAGATGATGTAAGGACTCGAACTTTGGAAGTACATTGATTTCAAGCATATTTTTGTGTGGTTTATGGTCATCATCGGTCTCCTTCGTCAAGCCATGTTAAAAGGAATTCCATTAGCTAAGTTTTTCATAAGAATCGATGAAAGGTTTAACTTTAAATGGTCATATCTCTTAGAAAAGGATGAAATAGGTGGTCTAAAACCTATAAAATTGAATCTCTTTAAGTTAACTTTCCAATGCATCTAGTTTCATTTAATTTTGAGTTCGTGTCAAGAAGTTATACCAATTTTAGTAAGGCCCATGTATGCAAGGGTTATGTTATGTTTTTGGCTAAGATAGACTACCAGGAGACCCCAAACAGGTCGTGTGACCTCCCACGATCCGTGATGAGGTACTATAGTGGTGATTGTTTTCATAAAATATTCTCTAAGTGTGGAATTACCATCTCGAAACTTTCTACATCAAAATGGAAGGTTGAAACAACCCGCGTGCCTCAAGATAGGTCATGTATCCTTCAATTGTGTTGTCTTTTTCTAGATTTTTGGCAAAGTGAAGGAGCACGACCCCTACCATGACCCATGGTGCCTTCCCTTGACCCTTGGCAACTTTTTTTAGCTTGTTTCATTAATGGTTTATTGGTAGTTTTTGTTATTTTCTAAGGCCGTTTTAGACTTTCTAAGCTCTCTTAAACATCTGAATTGACCTATACTCCTCTATTGTCATTCAATTTTTTTTCATACGCTTAGAATATTCAAATCCTTTCTTGTAAGGACTCTTCTCAAGTGAGCCATTGAAGATTAGCTTGGAGCTTAAGGAAGGGTCCTCTTCTTGAATCAATTTTTCCTTTATTATTCTTAGTTATATAAGATATATGGGATTGATTCATGGCCTCTTTCAACCATAAAGACTCAAAATCTTTTTACTCTTTAAATTATGAATTTCAAGCTTCAATTGACAATGGGTCTTTTAGATTGTTTATGGTTTGCTTAAATTAAAGTATGGGGTGTTTAATTGTTGATTTTAAAGTGATTAATGCCCAATTATGATAAAGTACATTGATATTATGAAGGTCCAATTTATGCATGTCCCTTTAAGTTTAAATCTATGTATGGATAATGTTATTTGAGTTTTAAATTTTGATTTAATCATGAATTTGATATGAATTTTCCCTATTATGAGTTTTAACTTATGAATTTTAATTGTCCATTCTATTCCATTATTATTCATGGATTTTTCATACATGAGCATTGGTTTCTATAAAGTATATGATGTGAATTAAGCCCAAATGAGATTATGACTATGATTTTGAACAAGTATGGGTATGACAATATTGTGATCATAAATATGTCTATGATTTGGCTCTTTCAGCACTCGGGGTGTTTACACTAATATGTATAAGTTTTGATGAGCTATTCCTACGCATAAATCATAGTATGAAAGTGTGGTTGGTTTTTAAGCCTAATTATGCATTGTTATGATTTGAAAAGTGTTATGCCTCTTTGAACGTATATGTATATATGTATTCCTGTGGGATGTTGACTTAGCATGAATGGGATTGAAGGCGTCAGAGCTATCCCCAAAGTTCCTCTTCCTTTCTTTTCAACTATGTGCTAAACATAGGTTTATGTTTATACCCCCTTTAGATGATTACGCTATGTTATGTAAATCTTTTCCAAAATGTATGGTGTTACCGTAAGGTAAGGTACTCTCTAAAATGGGTGTTTTTCCCGTAAGGTGAGTTGATGAGCATGAAAATCCTTTTTCAAAATGGGTGGTGTTTCCGTAAGAAGAGGTTACTTCTCCGAAATGTATAGTGTTCCTGTAAGGAGGAGTAAGGTATACCTTTGGCAAGTAGATCTTCCTTTCTTTCTGTGTAAGGTGAACATTAGAATTTCAAGTTATAGCTCACTTGGTCTTATATGTCAGTTGAGGTCACATCCCTGCTATGTTGAAGTATATTGGCTTTGCATGCGTCGTAGATTTCATGGAATATTGATATGTTACTCTTCCTTGTATATAAGCTTCTTTTTGTATATGTGGACTTGTCATCTAACTCTGATTTGTAGGATTAGATGTTCATGAGCATTTTCATGCCCATATACGTAGTACATTAAAATGTACTAATACATACTCTTTTGCCTAAATGATCTCACTATGTAAGGACTGGAGACTATCACCTTCCACCTCTTGACGGCTAGTTGATTGGTAAAGATTTGCTTGTGGTGAGTCCTATCATCCAAGGACAAGCCATCTCCTATCTATCTTTCTATGATATGATGTTTATATTTTTACTTTGAGGGTGAGTCTGATACATGTCTTGGCCCCTGTCCTATTCCATATGTTAAAGGCATTGTCAAACATCTTAGGAACTCTACGTACTATCTTGTTATACTTGTTTTATGTTGCTTATGGATTCTATGCCTATGACTATATTGCGTTATCTTATGTTATGAAGATATGCTTATTATGAGATGTGGAGAGTCCTAAGCCCCTCTCTATCCCTATAGTGTTAGTCATACTTATCCATCCCTTAGTTCTCATGTGCTATGTGAATTCATGCAAATCTCAACCCCTATGACATCCTTATAGCTTTAGTCCAAAGCCTCTTTTCCCTTAGAAATTATGTGCTTGTTGTTTCATTATACGCTTCTAAACTGATGATGTGTATATTGTTACTATGAGGATTGTTTGGGGACTCTTTGATTCCCATTCGCCACGTCACTTCTGAGCCTTTCACACCTTCTGGTCCTCACCAATGGCCATGAAAGGGGCTAGGGTAAGGTTCCCTTGGCTTGAGAGCCACTGTTTGGCTAAGGGTGCCACCACAAGCACCTTATACGTTCCTCACAACCCACCATGGCTCATGGTGGGGTCCCATGAAGTCCTTCACCATGAATATTTCTAAGTATGAAAGTATTGTCTCAATGATGAGGCACCCTTCACTAACACTTGTACAGTTCATGGAGCTTTGACGGCCCGTGGAGCACGTGTATGAGTGCCCTGGAAAAAGCTTAAGTCCCACTTCATTAATGGTCTTCTCGTAATTTTGGTTTGTTTTAAGGGTCTTTTATGACTTTCTCACATATACTAAACCCCTAAATCAACTTATACTCCTTCATTATTATTCATTCTCATTCAAACACTTAGACTCAAAGAAATTCAAACTCTGAAAACTCCTTTCAAGTCAATCTTCGAAGAACCAAGCTAGGATTTCAAGAGGGCTTTCAATTCACGTAGATTTCATTCCAATGCTTCTATTTCTTCTAGGTATGTGGGATTGATTCATCATTCCCTTCCAATCATGAAGACTTGAAAATCTATTTCTTCAATTTTATGATTTCTAAGTATGAATTGCAAATGGGTCTCTTAAATTAGGTTTAATTTGCTGAAACTAAGCTATGGGCTAAACTTAATTATTGATTTTATGATGATTTGAATCATATCATTATGATTTACATAAATTTTATGAAGAATTGAATATACATGCCCCTTTAATTTATGAATCTATGCATGGGTAAATTCAAGTATGTTTAATTGATTTCTTTATAGATTTCATATGATTTCTTCCTATTATGTTATTTTAATTATGAATTCCTATTACCCATGCTATTACTTCATTCTATATGACATATGCATGCACAAAAAAGTATTTTCATGAGATTTATGATGTAGACTATGACCCAATTATGATTAGAGGTGGCAAATGGGTGGATTGGATCGGATTTGGATGGATTGGATATGGATTGATCAAAAATGGATTGGATCACAATCAATCCATATAAAATATGGGTAAATATGTATTTGGTCAAATATGGTTTGGGTAAAAATAGTTCCAACCCACTTTAATCTCTTAAAGAGAAAAAAAATTAAATCAAAGTTTGATTGTTAATGCTCAACCCCTATCACCTCAACCTACTCTGCAATAATTATTTTTGAAAAAATTATCGTTTTCATAATTTTTTTGTTAATATTTTCTACTTCAATACCCCATCACCTACCCAATCCCACCCCACCCCCAACCCTCATCTAATATTTTTTTACTTCAATACCAAAACTTAAATTTAAATTTAAAAAAAAAAATTCAATAAAATCCGTCCCACCTCCCCACTTCTATCCTACCCCCATAAGGTTGTGCAAATACCAAATAGATCAAAAAATCGAACCAAAAAAATTGTTATTGGTGTATTGTTATCGGGTTATTGGGTTAACAGGTTTTTAATGATTTTTACAAAAAACAATTATCGGATTATCGGTTCGGTTTTGATTTTTAGTATTGGGTTATTGGGTAAACCGATAACTCACTAAGACTAATAATTTTCTACTTTATCCTTTCATAAATATTAAATATTAATAATTTAATATCATTTGACACTAAATCGTTACTCGTAAGTCATGTATTTGCTTGGTTTCCAATGTGTAACTCCTCTGTTGAAAAGTAAATTAGAATATGAGATCAAATATTGCACATCATTAAATTTAGGTGCTCAATTGATTTTTTTATTTTCTGTATCTCATCGTATTGCATCAAATAGTTAGAGAAGTCATATATTTATTGTATGAGTATTTTCTTATTGGGTAAATTGAAAATTGAACCGTTAAGGACCAAAAATTTATAAACTGAAAACCGATAAAAAATATCTTATTGGTTTGTTATTGGTTTAATATATTTAAAAATTGAAAATCAATAAATTGAACCCATAATACATAAAATCGAATCGAAGCGATCCATGCACATCCCTAACTCCCTATTCCCTTATCCCCACTCCCGCCCCCAAATTTTTTAAGAAAAATAAAACAAAGGGACACAAACTATTTTTTAGTGCAATTAAGAATTTTTTATTGTGAGTGGGGGATCTATGGGTCTATATGGGTACCCATATTTTATCCATTTTGACCATTTTTGTATGAGCTCTTAAAATAGATCAATCCATATTTACCCATTTTGAAAATATGAATGATCCATTAAAATAAATATGGATTGAATGGACTCTTTTTACCTTATATGGGTTGAAATTGCCACCCCTAATTATGATTATGACTTTGATTTCAAGTAAGTATGGTTATGACATGACATGTGATCACATAATGTCTATGATATGACTTTTAAGCATCTATGGGTGAGGTTTCACTAACATGTAAAAGTATGAATGAGCTACTCCTATGCATGTATTCATGAATTGAAGTATTATTTGGCTTTTTAGCCCAATTATGCATGATTATGAAGTATGTTTGACTTTTAAGACTAAGTATGCATGATGAAGATTTAAAGAGACTTATTCTCCTTTTTCAAGCACACATATGTATATGTATTCACGTGGGATATTGGTTTAGCACAAAATGAGATTGGAGGTGGGGTTTCAACCCAAGTATCCTTAAGTAATATCTCCTTTCTCATAACTACGTTCTAACATAGATTTATGTTTATGCCTTTTTAAGGGATGATTATGATTCATGGGCCATCACACTGAAAATACAGGGTCATAAGGTGTGGTGTAGGCTACCTTTGGCAAGTAGTCCACGCTCATCTCGGTGTGAAGGCTTACGTTGGGAGTTCATGCAATAACTCGCACGTTCTTCGATGTCGGTTATGGTCACATCCCCATATATTTAAATATTATGGAATTTACGCATTATGAATTTTAAGGCATATTGTTATTCTATTCTTTTCTATATACTTTTTTCTATATATGTGCCCTTGTCATCTAATATTGATTTGCAGGTTAACATATTAATAAGCATTTGCATACCAGCATACTTAGTATATTCTAATGTACTAAAGAATACCTTTGCCTACATGATCTAACCATGTAGGGATCGGAGACAATCTTCATCCACCTCTTGATGGTTAGATTAGATTGTGAGACTTTCTAGTGATGAGTCCTTCACTCTAAGGACAAGATCCACTTTCTATCTACCTTATGTTATGACTTTCTTATGTCTTTTATTTGAGGGTGAGCTCAGGACATGTCTTGGCCCCTATCCTAATTTATGATAGAGAAACTGTTGGATGTCATATAAACTCTATGTATTAGCTTGTTATATGTATGCTTGTTTCTTAAGAAGATTATGCTTATGTTTATCTTATGATGTTGATGTTATGATGTGATGACTAGATAATGAAAATCCTTTCCGTTTTGACATTCCCCTAGCGCGAGTGATACTTACCCACCCCTTAGTTCTTATTTTCTATGTAAATTCATGCAAATTCTTTCTCCTATGACATCCCCCCCTTAGATTGAATCTAAAGCTCCATTTCCTTAAGATTACTTGCTTGGTTTTTTGATTATGCACTTCTAAAACCAATGATGTGCAAGTGGATGCTATGATGCTTATTTGGGGAATCTCGGGTTCCTATTTGCCAAGTCACTCCTGGGCTCTAGGCCCGGGTCGTGACAATTTCTCATATATAAGTTAGGCCTATACTACTGGAAGCAAATTATCACTTTCTGCCAACTAGTAGGACTGTGAATCCAAGGATATGAAACTCTAATGAACTTATTAATAGTCTTTTCACACTATCTAATCAAGTTCATTAAGCTTATATCTTTTTCATGTCTTCTAGCATTCCTTCTTTTCCAAAGCCACCATAACACCATAATTGGAACAATTTTATATATGTACCTTATTTTACCAGAGCCTCTGGCTTGCCACGATTGAACTACCATCTGCTGAAGATCAACACCTCTCACATTTAAACCTGCATAATTAGCAAAATGTTTCCACAACTTCTGGGTTATGGGGGTTGGTAGGAATAAATGCTCTGTGGTTTCATTTTGATAATATTCACAGTAATAGAATCTGGAGAAAATATTCATCTTCATTTTTGTCACGACCCGGATAGGGGGCCTAGATGTGATATGGCAAAGGAGAACCCAAAGTCTCTCGATCAAGCCATCATAGCATCATTACACACATCATTGGTTCAGAAGCGCGGAAGCTAAACACATAACACACAAGCTCTAAGGGATTCGGGACTTGGGACTCAAGCTATGGGGGCACACCGGGATTATGGGACTTTCCACATAAGCTTATAGTCAATCAAGATTCCCAACATTCATATCATGAGCATAATAAGAGAGCATATTCATACTCAAAGCTAAATAGCATAGTATTACGTAACCAAATGTTTAACATAACAAGTCATAGTATAAGAGTCTAGAATGGTCCAATAGGCCTCTACATGAATGAGCGGGGACTCGACAAGTTTGAGGCTCACCCTCAAGACATAACAAGGTAAATAACATAACATAAAGTAGGTAGATAGACGATGGCTATTGCCCTTGAAAAAGGGCTCACCACTAGCAAAGTCTTCAATCAAAAATCAAGCATCGTCCGGTAGAATGTAGATATCGTCTCTGGTCCCTACGTGGTTAGAATATGTAGACAAAGAATATGGGTTAGCACAAATAAGCACTAAGTATGCAGGCATGCAATGCATATGTCAATATAGTATGACCAAGCAACATGACAAGGGGACAAGTGAT
>JBCEWC010014763.1:0-14155 GCA_038996855.1 Solanum aculeatissimum
AATCTTACTACATTAATCATTGTTTTCTTAATAGGTGTGCCATGTCAAAACTTGACATCTAATTGTGAACGGAGGGAGTACTAAATTAAAAATAAATATTATTTTTTACTTGTTCAATTTTTAAAAACTAATTTATTATTTTATATTTTATCCTTATTATTAAGTATTACGTAATTATTTTAAATCCGTTCCTCAATGAAAAGATGGCTTAATTATATAGCAAAGCAAAACTATTCCCTCTGCCCATTTTTTATGTCCATCGTATTACAAAATAAATATTCACTTTTACTTCTTTAATTTGAAAAATAAAAAAATAAAAAACTATTCTGTATTTATTACTAAGTACTAGTAATTATTTTCAATTTATTTCTCATTGAGTGAGTTGACTTGTGCTCTAATAATTATGGGTAATGTAAAAAATACTACTCCGCTGTTATATTTATTGCTTCTTATATGGCATGTGCATAGTGAAGTCAAATATAAACAAATAAATACCGACTAGTAAAAAAAATATCATTTTATTTATTTATTTTTTTACTTATTTTATGTGATATTCTTTTTTTTTGGTTGGTCACAGAAAGAATGTCATCTTACAAGTTTCAAATTTTTCCCCCTTAATTATCGTGTCAAGTCAAAGAATATCACACAAAATAGAACGAAAAAAAATATTTTTTAAGATGTATGTCAAATTAAATATGAATAAAGAAAATAAAATAACTAAATATAAAATTCATTATTTTTTTTATTTTTCACATAAAAAATCTCATTCATATTCATATTAAAATCCAACTAATCCAGATTCATATTAAAAGCACGAAGAACAAAAATTTAGGATAACTTTTTCATAAATAAAAATGGCGTTATTGACAAAATGTTTCATACATAAAGTTCAAATTTAAATACCTGATTAAAGAAAAAAAAATTCAATCATTCCAAAAAAAAAGTGTAAGGATGAAGTTATTTAATGAAATAGTAACCTCACATTTAATTTGTAGTTGTAATTAAGTCATGCTGGAGGATTAGCCGTTATATATTTTGATTAAGAAGAGAACACTAGCAAATTGTCTGTCACCCATTCTTTCCAGTGATAATCATCCATTATTATTATACTAAGTAGTAATTAAAAACAGTATTAGTGAAGTCCTCAAAAGTAAGCATGCACATGTGGTCATAGTGTAATGAATAGTATACATCACAGCTGGGTCACTCCTTTCACTTTTCTCATAATTTTATCTCTTCTTCCTCTCCCCCTTCCCTACTCCTCTCTCTCTATCTCTCACAAACACATTGCCAGTTGCTCAACAAATGTCCTGCTACTCTGTCAACACACAATACTAACCACTGAAACACAACAACAATGGGTGGGGTAACCTCGTCCATGGCGGCGAAGTTGGCTTTCTTCCCACCTAATCCGCCCTCTTACAGGGTTGTTACTGATCAACTTACTGGTTTGTTGCTGCTTGACACTTTCCCACACCGTGAAAACGTCGACGTTTTGAAGCTCCCTACTCGACGGGGAACGGAGATCGTCGCTCTTTACATTCGATACCCTATGGCTACTTCCACTTTACTTTACTCTCACGGAAACGCTGCTGATATTGGGCAGATGTATGAGCTTTTCATACAGCTTAGCATCCACCTTAAAGTCAATCTCATGGGGTATTTATTCTCTTATTTCTATTTCTATTTTTTTACCCATTTGGATTTTGGGCGGTTTCAGTTGCCTAATGTTTCCGGAAAATTAAGCTAAATTAGTTATACAGTTTCGTGTCTCTTCGTTCACTAAAGACAGAATGCTACAGTAAAATTAACAATTCTCGTTAAAAGTTGGTTTCCTATCTAATAATTGCCTCTCTGGAGGGGCAATATCAAGATTGCACCTTTTCTCTTAGGCTGGTGGCATTAGTTGTTAATGCTAATGGATGTTTTCAAATTTAATTGAGCAATTAAACCAGTGTTATTCAAAACTCTTTTTGTTTTATATCATTAATTTTGAGGACTTGGTCTTTAAGTGATAGACTTGATCTTTAATTGAATCTTTACCTATGTGATCTCATGCTTTAATTTCATGATGCATATTAAATTTAACCCTAAATGGTTCGTTGATTTTTTCTTATTAAATAACCATCATTTGGCAAATGCCTTTTCTTTTCCAGTTTCTCACTCATCTATGTAAAAATCTATTATCTTAAAAGTGATCTGTTTGTTTCTTCTGAATTTTATGCTTGTGATAGTATTAGATCTAAGAACTTACGGTCCAGGACGGTAACCAAGCAGGTGTTTGCGAATATGACATTTAACAACTTTGAAAAAACAAAGTGTTGGAGCTAAACTGCTTACTGAATAACCTAGTGAAATACAATCAGAGGTAGAAATCGACATCAGTTCCCTCATTTGAAGGATTTGAAAAAGGAAACAACAACATACCGAGTGGAATCCCACAAGTGGGGTCTGGGGAGGGTAAAATGGAATGATGCGAGAAATACCAACTTCCATAAATGCAAAGATAATGGATTTAAGGTCATTTATGAAGTAATTCCCATATACCAGTACAATGTATGTGAATAAGCAGCTAGATGTGGTGAATCACTACCTTTAGTACTAAGAAGCTACATGACCTTCAACTACAGTTTGATGAAAGGTTGACGTATTTATCTGAAGTTCCATTCCGTTCTCTGAACAATTCAGGTTGGATATGGAGGCAGTTGTACTTTGAAAGCCATGAAATTTAGTATGTGGAGATACAACCAGAATTTCTTTGACGAGTGATAAGCATAATGCTTAGTGGTAAAGAATGATTTCATATAATTTTGATGTTTCCGCGGATCCTTTTTTGCCAATACATTAGTAACATATGCACGCTGAATCACACCCAAAGGTGTGGCTTAGTGGTCAATGAAGCGGTTGAGAGCCATGAGGTCTTAGGTTCAAATCCCATTTAGAGACAAAAATACTAGATGTTCTTCCATCCATCCTAGCCTACGCTAGTATTGATTTTAGAAAGAAGACGCTCAAATTCTGAATAATGGGATTCCTTGGTAATGTTTGTTTTCTAATTATGTGTTTTGTAGAAATTGAAAACCTCTTGAGATTGCAATAATCAATTTTATTTTCATAGCTTAGGAAAGGGGTTTATGATGCTACATGCACTTAAATAGGCATATATGACTGGGAGAATAGCAAGATTGATTAAGTTTTATGATAAGCTTTTCCTTTCAGCATTGGTCTTGCTGTGGTTTTGATAAGATGGTAAATAATGGATTATGTGTGTCTAGATTTGACTACTTCAATTGATAGATACTGAGGTTTTAGTATAGATTGATTGCTTGTCCTGGTAACCTACCCCTATTAAAGGTCATCTAGATAGTTTGGTCACAAATGTAAGCAAGCTTCTATTGGAGCGATCAAATTTCCCTCTTTTCAGTTCTGCTCATTATAACTTCACAGAACTCGTGAAAATTCAATTCTGTTCTTCGAGATTTCATTTGACAGAATGGGGTATGTTGGTGAATCTTGGTATGTGCCTTACAAGGATGTCCCAGGGTATAATTTCCCAACATTTTCACATTAGTTTGGGTTAAGTTTAGTTTTTTAATCTTGTCTCGTCTTTTTAAAAAGAAAAAATATTTATTAGTAAGGAGTATGCTGATGTTAGTTCAAGTTTCTACCAACAAATAACAATTTCAGTAAGTAAAAATTAGAGTAGCTGAGATACTCCTTCCATATGGCTAGTTCCTGATTTTGAATTCAAACAAGGTTCATCTTATCTGTTCAAACATTTCCCAGTTCAAGGATCTGGCATGTATTTTGTCTGAGTTCCTCGTAGGATCTAGCACAAGTAAATAAGTCTTAATCGTTCTCTTCATTGAGCTAATGAATTAATATGAAGATAGCTTAGGTATATATCCCCTTATGAATGGTTTGTTTTGTGTTTTTAATGATGTAGGTATGACTACTCTGGCTATGGACAGTCATCTGGCAAGGTAATTGGCAACAGAATTTTCCTGGAATCCTTAAGGTAGTCTGTGCATTAAGTGCTCAAGTGAATGAATTGAATTTGATTTCTAAATGCTTTATGCAGCCTAGTGAGCAGAACACTTACGCAGATATTGAAGCTGCATACAAATGTCTTGAAGAGAGCTATGGTGCAAAGCAGGAAGATATAATCCTTTATGGCCAATCTGTTGGAAGTGGTCCCACTGCGGACCTTGCTGCTCGTTTGCCTCGACTTAGAGCAGTTATTTTGCATAGTCCAATCCTGTCAGGCTTAAGGGTCATGTATCCTGTCAAACGCACATATTGGTTTGACATCTATAAGGTAAAGTAGCGGTCAATTGATCTAGTCAACTCTTTCATATTATAGCTGTAAGATTCACCTTCCTGGCTTCCTGTGACTGGTAAACTATATATGTGTTTGTCATTTTTTATAAAGTAGTGTGCATTAAAAATCCCTGAAATTGGTTTAATTTTTGCGCTGTGCAGAATATTGACAAGATCCCATTGGTTAAATGTCCTGTCCTGATCATTCATGTAAGTATAAACTTCGTCGTGTACTCGCTAGTTTTCTATTGTTACTCAATTGTGGTGGCCTCCTGTGGTAGCAATAAATGAGCTTCTTCAATTAAGTAATCGGCAATAATTGATATATAATGCAAACCATGCATGGCGAGGCTCTGTGAGATGGGGCATTATGGTAGTTTACTAGGAATATCTTGTTTAGCTCTCAGAGCAACTGTGCCTGAGTGACCATGTTTAACACATTCAAGAGGGAAACAAGAGGTTTTAACAGGAAATAATAAATGGATAGTCAGGTCAGTACACTAGTGGAGTTATATGAAATGGTTTATGTACTTCAGCCCTGCAAAAAAAACCCTCCAGCAGGATGGGAAAAGATGATACTATTAGACAACAGGCCATATTTCTTATGAAGTGAAACATGTTAGAAGTTGGGCAGTTGAATCGATTAATTAACTAGGCCTCAGTCCCCTAGCTATTTGGAATTAGCTGAATGAATCCTCTATATCCATTCTACTCTATTCAAGCTTTATGTCATCAGATTTGTCTACTCCCATTCTCCTATTTTATCCCTTCTTTGCATGTGGTACTCAATAGCTTTTGCAGTCTTTACATGAGTCTCTTCATGTTGTGCAGGGCACTTCTGATGAAGTTGTTGACTGCTCCCATGGGAAACAGCTATGGGAGCTATGCCAGGAAAAATACGAACCATTATGGCTCAAAGGGGGAACACATTGCGACTTAGAACTATACCCCGAATACATTAGACATCTGAAGAAGTTTGTATCTACAGTTGAAAAACCACCTTCTCAGAGAAACTTATCAAGAAAAAGTATAGACAGGCCTGAACAATCACGAAAGAGTACAGACTGTTATGAAGGTCCAAGGAAAAGCACTGATCGGAGAGAGAAACCAAGAAAAAGCACTGACAAGCCGGAAAAGTTGAAAAACTACGATTACAAGTATGCCAATGATGATAAGCTTTCGAAGCTAAGGATGTCTTTTGATCAAGTAGAGAGGTCTAGGAGGAGTGTGGAATTTTTCGAGAAGCCTCGAAGAAGCATTGACCAGCAAATGGAAAAAGCACGAAAAAGTGTGGACTGGCTAGATAGAATAAGAGCTGGTTGATCTTGTCAATGATATTGTAAATTTCATGTTCAAGTCAATTGTGGGGGAGTATAATAGTGCAACAACTTAACAATTAATTTATGGTTATCGGGTGTGATTTAGTTAAATGTTCAACGGTGCATATCTGTTTTTTTTTCTTTGTGCTTCTTCTTTCTGTTATGAAAAGAACAAAATGATAAATACAGTCTGGCATCTCATTACAGTTCTGAGTTTGGTCAAGCTGCCGTGCTTAATCTATTATCCGTATATCTTCATGTTTGGTTTTTTTAAATTGTCCACAAATAGTGATAACAAGAAATTCTCAATTGTAGACCTTTGCTTTGTATTGTGGTTTAGAAGAGTGACTTGTGTAACTAATTACTTTGTGTTGGTGGATGAACATTTACACAAAGGAAAAACACAATATCATCTTTCCCCGAGTAGAAGTTGGGCGTAAGGTGATTTCTTCTCATCTGTTTAAGCTTTTTAGGACGAGTTATCCAGTATTTTTGTCATTGGAAAGGATCTGGTACCTTGATGAAGTAGTCTAGAGAAATTGGGAGTGAAAGGTGTGTTTTTTGGAGAGGAGGATGTTGCAGCGTTGCAGACACCATGCATCCCTTTATTGTCTTTTGGAATATTGCACGACTGATATCTGCAGAAATAAGTACTGGGACTTTGCACATGAATGTCTCAAATGATATGTTACCTTTTGGAAGTATATCAAACATGTGAAACTGCCCAGAATTTTTACGGTACTTCGTTAGAAAAGGAGCAAGAACATCAATAGTCATTGGATAAGTATGAATCTCTGTACCTTCGAGCCTTTTGTACTAGCAGTTCTTACTCAGGAAGTGTATGTTAAGAGTACTATAAATGAAGAAAACATTCACCAAACTGGTAAGTGCTGCGAAACATCTTCTTATATTGTTCTCATCTTATAAAAAGCCTGTGGTTCATCTCAAGGTAATTTTCTTTTTCTCAATATGATACAAGAGCACATTGTTGTCGTCATAGCTGATACGAGAAGTAAATCAATGTATAAACTTTTTTGTTCTCGTATTTCCAAATGATTATCTGATGAAACATGATTATGTTCTACATGGTCTAATTCGTTATATAGTTAGATGATATTGCTGTATTCTATACAATTTAGGAAGCAGTCAATGGTGTATAAGGAGTTGTTGTCAAATTTGCCACCACCTCCCCAAGAAATTCCTCCAGGTGTGGTTCCTATGAAAGCTGAACCAGGGAAAGATTGCGGATCAGTCAGCCAGAGATTGATGCCAAACTTTAACCAGATAAACAGACCTCGTCCAGGGGTCAAGGGAAAGAAGATACTTCTGCTGACAAATTATTTTAGAGTGTGCTTTCAAGGTGGAATAAGTCAACTATATTCATACAACGTAAGTTCATTTTCTCTTGGTTTAATTATTACGTGGAATGTAAATTGCAGAGTTAAATATGACTCTTTTAACTTGTGAAAGGTTAATGTCCTCTATGAAAATGGGGACCCTGTCACTGGAAGCAACATAATTAGGAAAGTGATTCATAAACTCTGGGAGATTTACAGTCCTGACTTAGGAGATCAAGCATTTGCTTCTGATGGGCGACAGAACTTGTTTACAACTAGTCCTTTACCACAGAAGAAGCTAGATTTTACAGTTGTGCTTGATGCTGCAACATCAAAAAGGTATATGAAATCTTTAAGCATTTCATTCAATCGTAGAACAGGTAATATTTCATCTAGCATTGTTTCTTTCTCTAATGTTCCTTTTTCTTTTTGCTTTTTGGGATGGTTGGGTTCGACTTTAGGAGCAAGACGGATGGCCTTAATGGTGATGGAGACTTAAGTGAGGGTGATCAAAAGAGGCAGAAGATCATATCCCGATTCAAAACTTACAGAGTACAGATAACCTTTGTTTCCATCATCCCCTTTCAGATCAGGCTTGATGGACAGCATGGAGTAAAATCAGGAAATAATGAAGTTCTGATAGCATTAGACACCATTTTGCAACACTCTAATGCAAAAAGGTGCATACTGATCCACCAAAAGCTATTTCTAGCCATCAAAACAATCGTGACTTTCTTTCCCTCTTTTTGTCCTCAACAGGAATTGCCTTCTGCTCCGTCAGTCATACTTCCCTAACGAGATAAAGAACTTCATGGACTTGACTGGTGGTATCCTTGGGTGTAGAGGTTTTTATTCGAGTTTCCAGTATGTTCAAGGTGGATTATTTTTTAACCTTGGTAAGTTAATGCACTTTCCTTTGATTCCTTAGTTCCTTTCGAAACATTTGGAACAGTTATAGTGATGCTTTCAGCCTAACTTGGACAGATACATCTACAACAACAGTTATACAGCCAGGTCCACTAGTTAACTTTTTAATGGCCAACCAAAATGTGGAAACTCCCTTCAAAATCAACTGGACTAAGGTCGCCTCAACTTTCAACATCTCTCTTGGATTTGCTGAAACTCTGTGTAATTTTCTAGTTTCTACCGCTGCAGGCAAAGATCTTGAAAAATCTTAGAATTAAGCTATTACACTCTAATAGAGAACACAAAATCACTGGACTTAGCAACAGGGCATGTAAAGAGGAGAAGTAAGCTCTCAGCTTCTATTGTTTGATTTATTTCTCCTACTCTTCAATATCCCATAATTTGTTTCTCTTACCATTATGCTGTTTATTGAACAGATTTCTTCTGCGACCAAGGGGATCCAATAATCAAAATGACACTGTCCAGACTGTTGAGATGACTGTTTATGAATATTTTGTTAGAAGACTCGGAATAGAACTCAGCTATTCATCAAACTTGCCATGCATCAATGTGGGGAGCCAGCACGAACCCCAGTTCATTCCTGTTGAGGTGTGGTTGCTTTTATTTGCTTCTTTTTTTCTTGTTATCCCAGTTTTTGAAAGACACTCGTTCTTGGAAAAATCATGTAATTTCTTGAATATTTCATTAGCTCTGTTCATTGGTCGCCTTACAACGATTCAAAAAGGAATTATCCTTGCACCAAAGATCATTATTAGTGAACAAGTCGAGCCAAAAGCCGATAGAACTCATGAAGCATTTAAACGAGGTAGCTTCACATACTTTTATTGACTGACCATATTTTCAGAATTTGGTTACACAATGCTAAAACATTTTTCTTGCATTGATAGGAACTTAAAGTCAACGACTATAACACAGACCCCATGCTGCGCGCTTGTGGAATCTCAATTAATAAATCTTATACTGAAGTAGAAGGAAGAGTTCTATCTCCTCCGCAGGTAGAATCTAGTGTGACATCTAACCTCATCTTTCAAAAATAATTCTATTGTATTTATAGCTTGACATCATATAGTTCATAATGGCCTCTATTTTTAGTTGCGAGTGGGAAACAAGGAAGATATCACTCCAAGATTTTCGCGCTGGAGCTTTAATGGCAAGGTGATGTGCCACAATTTATCTAATATCTTCATGTTCCTATTGAGGAGGACATCATTAACCTCTCATGCAGAAGTTTGCAGAGCCAAAAAGCATTGAATTTTGGGCTGTGGTGAACTTCTCTAGTGGTCATGATATACGTGTTTTCTGCATTGAAATGGCTAAATTGGGTGCAATGAAGGGAATGGTGATATGAATGACTTCTTAAAGATTTTTGACACACATGCAAACCTTTCTAGTTATTCACTGAATAGCGTATAAATTCTTCTTTGTTGCAGCACATTGATCCACCATCATTTGTTTTCCAAGAGAATGCTAAACATAAAAAGAAACCGGGATCTGTTCGAGTGGACAAGATGTTTGAACAAATAATTCCAAAATTTCGCAAGGATCCTCCTCGATTCCTTCTTTGCTTTCTTGCTGAAAAGTTTTCTAATTTATATGGTTGTAGAGATATATCCAGTCAGATATACTATTTTCACTTTATCGGTATTTGTATGGCTCATACATGGTTTTGATTGTCTTAGGTCCATGGAAGAAAAAGTGTCTTATGAACTTCGGAATTCGTAACCAGTGCATTGCAAAGAACAGAGTTGATGAAACTTATCTTGCTAATATTATGTTAAAAATGAATGCAAAAGTATGGGACACTATTCGCTTTTTTACATACGTTGATCATCGCTTGTAAAATTTCTAATTTTGGTTATCCTGCAGCTTGGTGGTCTGAATTCTATGTTATCAGCTGAAGTTTCACAGACTATCCCCCTAGTTTCTAGAGTTCCCACTATAATCTTAGCAATGGGCGTTACACATGCCTTTTCTTCACTGTCAGGTTTACCCTCCGTTGCTGCAGTAAGTCCTATTCTCATAACAGTCTGGTTTGGCAAAGACTATTTTGCACAGTCAAGTTTGCTGTAATTTGATATGAAGTAATCTCTCTATATTTGTGCATTAGGTGGTTGGTTCTAGACAGTGGCCAATGATTTCTCGCTATAGAGCATCAATCTGTACCCAACCTCCAAAGACTGAGACGATACAATCACTCTTTAGACAAGTTTCAGATAGGGAGGACACTGGCATAATCAGGTAAGGATTCTTCGTAGCACCTTCAAAATCCTTCTTTTTCTGTTTGGTTTGCTTGGACAAAAAAGCATATAGGATGATGAAGTTTGGGTCATATCAGAAGTTTGGTTTATGCCATATAACGCTTCTCAGGCTACTTACTTTTGTTTCTTCTAGGGAGCTGTTAATGGATTTTCATGCAAGCTCAGGGAAGAGGAAGCCTGAACAGATTATTATATTCAGGTGCAAAAATCTTTAATAGATGTCCTCATATCTTTCCATAATCATAATTCCATCACTCTCCCTTACAATTGTTTGATTATTGTTGTGATATTACTTCTTGTTTACCTATATATAGTCCTCAAAATCCTTAAGGAAACCTCGGGGAAGCTAATTAGATTTCGCTCATCACATGTCTGAACCTCAAAGACTTGTAAAAGGTTTTGCTAATCTAATTATTTTCAGACAAGGTTTAAGTGAAACTCAATTCAAGCATGTTATTTACGAAATGGAGGAAATTATTAAGGTTTGTTCTGTAAACTCTCATTTGATCAATTCTGCCTTGTTTCTCGAGTTTCTTAATCCGCTTTATGAACCATTATAGGCCTGTAAGTTCTTGGACGACACCTGGTCTCCTAAGTTCACTCTAATTGTTGCACAAAGAAGACACCATACGAAGTTGTTCCAAACTACTACCAGTGACAATATTCCTCCTGGTGAGCTTTCAAATGCCAACGACTACAACTAGCAGTAAAACCACCAGCATAACATTAAATAACATAATACATTTTACAACTCTACTTTTCTAATGACAGGCACAGTCGTTGATACTAAAATTTGTCATCCGCTGTATAATAACTTCTACATGTGTGCACATGCAGCAAGAGTTGTGAGTATTTTACTGAAAAAAACATCCTTTGGATGAAAAACATGAAGCAAAGATTTGTCGTACGCATAGTCCTCTCAGGCACTTTTTTGCTTATTTTCTTCCTTCATTCACTAGATAATGTAGAAAACATAATGCAGGGGACAAGCAGGCCAATTCACTACTTCGTTTTGCTGGATGAGATCGGCTTCTCGTCTGATAATGTGCAGGAACTAGTCCACTCTTTATGCTACGTGTAAGTTGTCCGTGGTTATGCTTGGATTTTACCCAATTCCTTGAACTTGTCTGATTTTTTCGAATTTGGCAAACATTTTAGGTCTCAGAGATGCACCACTGCTATATATGAAGGTAAGGACTAAGGACTATAGACTTAGTAAAATAGTTTGCAGCCTCTCCTTTGATTCTGAATGACTAAGGTGTTTTGCAGTGGCTCCATTGCGTTATGCTCGTTTGGCTTCAGCTCAGATGTTTGAAATTATGAAGACTGAGGGGCCTCAACTGCCAAAGTTGCACAAAAATGTGCGTGATACAATGTTTTTCTGCTGAAATTCTGTACCATCATCTGCTAAAAGGGTGCAGTTTTCTGTGTATCAAAATGTACTGTAACAATTAGGCACGGGGATTGGGATTGCAGACAAGACTCTCTGATTTTGTGAACAAATTAAACATCAGGATGGCATGCATGATACCAACTTTACTTACATTTTCAAAGCGAAGCATGATCAGTGACACTCTCTATTTTAGTTTTTTTATCTATTTGCTCCGCTTAAAAGCTAATCAGACTGTTACATTAAAATTCTTAAATTTCATGGTAAGTCAAAATAAGACATACAAATTTATTTATTTTTCTAAAACTGCGATTAAGTGATACAAATATAGTATGTGAGTGACACATATAATGTAATAATTAATTTGACGTGAAGATCAAGGTTAAATATTT
Organism: Solanum aculeatissimum; assembly: GCA_038996855.1. NCBI lineage: Eukaryota > Viridiplantae > Streptophyta > Magnoliopsida > Solanales > Solanaceae > Solanum > Solanum aculeatissimum. Next base: position 11,944 of record JBCEWC010014763.1, read on the forward strand.
TCCCACTACCCTAATGTCCACTTTTAAATGTAATTGACTATAAATCATATCTTATAAATATCTTTCTTAGGATACGATATTAGCTTTCAAATAAACTTTATTTATCATTCAAAATGGTTAAACAAACAAAATTAAGTATTCAATAAAATTTTCAGACAAAAGAAAAGAATAATGTGAATGTGATCGGATCGGATCGAAATGGAAAATTGACCGCAAATCGGAGCAAATAACAAAATTTGGACCCGACCCAACCCTACTCAGCAGCGACGACGTGGCATGATTTTGTGAGAAAGAAAAAGATGAAAGTCAGCTGCTACCTATTGTGACCTTAAGGATCTTTCTCTTCTCAAGTTCAAATCGAAGCCAAAGAAAGGAAAGATTGAACTCGTAATTAGCTTCGGCTTGATCAAAGATGTAAGTTGTAAACATATTCATCTTGAGATTATTCCAATTTCAGTTGAATTTTGAAGTTCTTTTTTCGTGTTAGGGCATACGAAGAAATTGCAATTGAAGCAATCAAGCATGCTTTAAAGGCCCTAAGAAAGCGGCATTTAGTGGAAGAAGGGGCTCATGCCCCTGCTTTGGCTGCCCTCAATAGGCCTCTCGTTTTGCAGGTGCCATTCTACTCTCCGTAGTTGCTTTTTTTTGTAGTTCGGTAATTTGGTGGATTTAAATTTTCTTTATTATGCTTTATGACTTTATTGAGTAATGATTACTTAAAAAACAAAGAAAGCCAGTGAATGAGTTGTGCGGAGAGGATTTGCAAGAAGTTAACCAATATTAATGGACGTAACCAATTTGGCATTTTCATCTGTATTTTGTTTGTTTTACAGGAAATTACAAGTGCATACCATGTCTAGTGGTGGATCTGAGATTTAAGTTTTATGTGTTCAATATTTAAGATTCTTAGCATTGAACCCTATTATATCTTGGAAATTATGGGGTTGTATTTACTATTTGTTGCAATATTCATATATATAAATTTATGCTATGCGTTGAAAGTACCAGGTTCTGTATGCTACTTACATGTGTCTCTGACCATGTTGGTAGAATTTCATCAAGTTTTTTTGTTTACAGTCATTCATAATTAGGCTAGCACATTAGTTGATTTAAGTTTTATGTTTTCAATATTTAAGATTCTTAGCATTGAACCCTATTATGTCTTTGAAGTTATGGGGTCGTATCTACTGTTTGTTGCAATTTTCATATATATAAATTTGTTCCATCTGTTGAAAGTACTGAACCTGGTGACTGTATGCTACTTACATCTACCTCTGACCATGTCGGTAGAATTTCATTGAGTTTTTTTTGTTTACAGTTGTTCATAATTAGGCTTGCACATTAGTTGATTTCCCTGGTTTTACGTCTGAGACGGATCATGGAAGACTTCCAAAATTACATAGATGTATCTTTCGTCTATTGTTTTGCCTTTATGTGATCTTTTATCATTCTTACTGTTTGAAACAAACATGATTCAGTTACACGGTATTTCTTAAGTTTGAGCTTTAAACAATGATGTATTCTGCTTACACTGGCGCTGGAAAACAACTTACTTTTGTTAGTGTTTTAAAGACCAAGTTAACATGTGGATGGACCTTTTTCCCCAGTCAGTTGTGGGCACAACCTCTCTCCATCTCCTTGTAGGCAAATAAAACAAGAAAAAAAATGAGAAGTTAACATTGGAAAAATGAACATATATTGACCATTAATGTTCATGTAGAGAGAGAAAAGAAGATAGAAAAATTATTATTGAATTGAGTGATTAACAACATACATGAGAGATTTTGTATTTGAGTTTGAACTAATAAAACAAGACAACTTCCATAGTTCTTCTGATTCTTAATTATTGTAAGATAGCAAAAAATATCTATGTAATGTTGTTAATGATTTTCTTGACTTCTAATACGTTTCCTCAAAGAATCTAATCCTGTCATGATATAAACTGATTTTGCACTAGCATGAGACTGACTTGGCGATGGCACAATTGCGCATACATCAGAAATGACTGGATTTTTGGTGATTCATGCTACCAGCTTGACAACAAAGACTATCATGCTGTCAGCATAACCAGATCATTGTTCTATTCATAGTGTTGACTAAATGATAATACTCCCTCCGTCCAACTTTACTTGGCTCCTATTGACTTGGCACAGGGATTAAGAAGTAGTAAATGATAGGGGTAATTTTACCAAATCACCCTTTGAATATAATT
>JBCEWC010014764.1:0-14155 GCA_038996855.1 Solanum aculeatissimum
ATTTTTGCTAACATAATTATTGCCCAGAAGGGCGGCATATATAGGTCATAGCCGCCCGCCGGCAGCGGAAGCTCTTTGATTTTCTACCAGGACCATAGAAGCTTTGATACCATGTGAGAAATATAGAAGAAAATATTATTGAATTGTTGTCTACATTATTACATTGAGATTCTATTTATATATACTATATTAAACTCCTTTTCCAACTAGGATGCTATAATACAATCCTTTTCCAAAAAGGATTTCTATATACTATTGTTATTCCTATTCCTATTCTAAGTAGGATTGTATTTACCTATTTCTATTCTAACAGTTTTCAAATGCTTTTGGTAACAAATTTATGTATTAATTTTCACATTCATCCTTTATTTTCATAATTGAGTTTTGGGTCGATTTGACCCCATTTTTTAAAAATACTGATATATGTGTTTATAGTTTCGAATTCTTATTGTGATTCCATTAGTGAATAGAATTTGTTGATTTGGAGACCCAACGGAAAGGAAAGGCTCAATTACTGAGTAGTTATTTGATTAAATTGAAGCAAGTGAATTTTTAAACCTTAGTTGAGTATGTAGAATCTTGTATTTCCTTACTATGTGCATTGGGGAGTGATGGAGAATTGGCTATGGGTTGAATTACTCAAATATTTAGTCTAAATGATTTTAAAAAGAGAAATGAAAAAGACAATGTGATGGTAATTTGATGTGTGTTGTGAACAAATTGAGTGATAATATATGTACATTATTGATGTAATACTATGATTAGGTCACTATAAATTGTGAATTGATTAGAAAGTTATTGCCTCCTCATTATTGTGTGAACATTCTTATTTGCATCGATGCTAAAACACTGTGATGGGATCTTTATGATGGTGCCAAGGTCTTTTCTGATGGACGATATTGATGTTGAGGTCTCTTCTGGTGGATGGTATAGACGCTAAGGTCTCTTCCGGGGGATGGTATAGGAGTTGAGGTTTCTTTCGGCGGATGGTACAGGAACCAAGGTCTCTTCCGAGAGATGATATAGGAGCCGAGGTCTCCCCCGATAGATGTTTTGATGCCGAAGTCTCTTCCCATAGATACATGGACCTTGTGATTCCCCCACGGGTTCTGGTCCGAGTCTCAGCAGATGTGTATCGTTAGGACAGACATACATCACTTTACTTGACATCTCATTGCATTTTGTTGCATATTATTTGTTATTTGTGAACTTGTAAACACTCCTTCATGACCTTTTAATTGATGAACTTGTGTTGATGACCTGTACTATTGGTGATCTACTATTGAACTATGTGTTCTGTGAACTGCTAGGTTGGACTGAATCTTTATGCAGGTTCTAGTTGTGGAGATTCAATTGGAGTGATAGGATCACTCGTGTTCTAATTGCTTTACTTCGTGTTCAATAATTTGCCTATTGAGAACCAGATTATTGGGTACTCACTCCTTACTTCTACACTTGTGTAGGTTACAAGCTCGAATCTTCGTGATTCCATTCTCTATCCTCCTACACTCGAGACTTCAGTTGGAGAGAGAGTAAGGTAGTTGCTCATCACTTCCGCGAACACCTCATACACTTCATTTGGGCTCTTGTTTTACTTTAGAAACAAATACATTGAGACTTGTATTTCTTCCAAATCTATTGTAATAGTTAGAGGCTTGTACACGTGACAATCAAATTTTTGGGGTATGAAGAGTTTGATTTAGCTATCTGCATAATTTGTTATTTGGATATTTCAGTTCTGCTTGTTTTCCACTTTTATCTATATAATTGAGTTTTAGGCTGACTTGTCTTGGTGGAATAAGGTAAGTGTCATCACACCGATGTTTGGGTCGCGACATGTCTGGTCTTTCCAGTTGTATCAATGAGTTGGAGCTGGTAGAACCCCATTTATTTGGGGGATCATACACTAGGAGAGGAGGGGAAAATCGCAGGAATGCCTCCAAGATTGATAGATTCTTGTATTCATTCCCATGGGATGAAATGTTCAATCAAATTATGTGAAGTACCTTGCCTAGTTTTGATTCTGATCATAACCCCGTTGTGTTAACATGTGGGGATGAGGTCTCCAGGAGATCTTATTTCAAGTTTGAAAAGTGGTGACTCAATGTGGAGGAGGTTTTCAAAAGCAAAGTACAGGAATGGTGGAGCTCCTTTGTAGCGTCATGTAGACCACATTACGAGCAAGCTACTAAGTTGAGGTTGCTGAAGAAAAAGCTTAAGGAAAGGAGTAAGGAGAATAGGAGAAATTGGAAGGCAAAAACGGAGCAACTTTTGAATCAAATAGGAGAAATTAAAAGGCAAAAAAGGAGCAAATTTCGAAGCAAATAGGGACATGGAAGCTGCTCAAGAGGCTAGACCTCTTACTGATGATGAACAACGACTAAAGGTACATTTGGCCATGGAGTATGAGTAGGTACCCAAAAATGAAGAAGTATTCTGGAGGCAGAGGTCCAGAGTTCAATAGATCAAGAATGGTGATAATCACAGAATGGCTACAACCCACAACAGAATTAACACCATCGAGTTATTGATGATCAATGGAGAATTATCTTCTGATCCTGTGGAAATCAAGAGCTCCATTGTGTTATTTTATCATCTTCTTTACAAGGAAGCAGAAAACTGGAGACCCTCTCTGAATATTACTGATGTATAGAGCATAACTGTGGAGGAGTAGAGTTGGTTGTCTAGAGAATTTAGTACGGAAGAGGTGTTAGAAAGGATAAAAATGTGTGCTACTGATAATGCACCTAGGCCTAATGGTTACAGTATGGCCTTTTTCAGGCATTCTGGGAGACTGCTATAAAGGAAGATTTGATGCAGACCTTCCACAACTTCTGCTACCATCAGAGTTTAGAGAAGAGTTTCAATGCCACCTATGTGGCTTTAATCCGAAAGAAAGTGGGGGCAAATGATCTAAGAGACTTCACACCAATCAGTCTTATCACTGGAGTTTATAAAATCATCGCCAAAGTGTTGGTAGAAAGGTTGAAGGAGGTGATAGGCAAGCTAGTCAACAAAAACCAAATGGTCTTCACTAAAGGGATACAAATAATAGATGCCGCACTAATTGCTAGTGAATGTAGTAAAACTGAATTAGAGGAGATGTGTCAGGGATAATGTGCAAGTTAGATATTGAAAAAGACTATGCTCATCTAAATTGAGACTTCCTCGTCAACACTCTTATACAAAAGGGGTTTGGTCCTTCATGACTCAAGTGGATTGAGTTTTGTATCAAAACCACCAGGAACCTGTAGGACTTTTTCCCCTGCAGAAAGAGGACTAAGGCAAGGGGACCCTTTGTCTCCATTCCGGTTGATCATTGCTATGGAAGATTTGGATAGTTTGATGAGAAGAGATTCTGTAAACAATTGGATTAGGGGTTTCAGAAACAAAAGCAAGGCCAGTGAGGTGATTGAACCGACTCATCTATTGTATGTTGATAACACAGTAATTTTTTGTGAAGCATAGCAGACACAATTATGTTACATCAGAGTTACTTTGGTAGTTTTTGAAGCATGTTCTTGTCTAAAAGTGAATTGGAGAAAGAGTAGCATATTGTCACAACCTTAGTCTTCTACCAAGCACACGTGTGGCACTTGACAACTTGCTCATGCTCTTGCACTACTAGCTCACGATCCTGCTATGCCAAGTCAGCCTAAGACAATAGGAATCACTACAAGAATGATAAGGGAACATGACAATTGCTAGGAAGGATTGTGTTGCAGAGAACTTTGATTGACTTTTGCTTGATGATTTTACAAATGAATGTCTCTCTATTTAATACTACTCAGGGCTAATATACAAATAATAATTGTTACACAAATCCCTTTATATTTACAAATAAGCCCTTTTTGTAAAGTTCTCTACATTCCTAGAATATTCTAAATTAAGTTCTCCACGTGGAAGCTTACATGATAAGTATGCTAGCACTTCTGGGAAATTCTAGAGCCATTGAGAGTTTTCTTGGAAAGACTCTAGAATATTCTAAGGCCTTTCAAGAATTCTTCCTAAATATTCTAGAGTCTTTCCAAGAAACTCTCAATGGCTCTAAAAATTCCCACAAATGCTAGCGTACTTGTCATGTAAGCTTCCGCATGGAGAACTTAATTACGTGGACAGTCGTGGCACATTGCTATTGCATAAATTGTCGAATCTTGTTTTCGAATTGCCACAAGTCTTCATACCGCTCTCAGATGGCTTTCTCTGGTGACTATCCCTTCCAATGTTGGAACATGTCAGTGGCTTTTTGCCTTTATATTTGTTTGGCCCTATAGTCAATAATCACCTTAATCTCTCGATCATGTGAGACGATGATAGTAATGGGTGCACAACTTGATTGGTTGCTACTTGGATCATCCTTGTCTTCATGGTACGGCTTAAGCATGCTGGTAGGGAAGACGAGATGGATCTTAAGATATGGAGGCATGGCAAGCTTATATGAGATCTTGCCCACCTTGGCAAGGATCTTAAATGGACCCTCTTACCTGCGAACCATAATTTGGCACACGCCCCGTAATGCCTTGAACTGTTTTGGTTTAAACTTCATCATGACCAACTCCCATTTCTATAGTCCATGGGACATCTCTTGTGTTCTGCAAATTTCTTAATCAACTTAGCTGCCTTGTCCAAGTAGGACTTAGCAGTGTCAAGCTGCTCCTCCCATCCTTTGGCCATATATAAGCTCCTAAATTTTTCCCTCCGAACGAGGCTGAAGTGAATGTGAAGTTTGAGGTTGTTGACCTATGACTAGCTCAAATGGTGTATGCCTTGTAGATTCACTTCACTGTAAGTTACAAGAAAATCAGGCTATGTCTAAGAGTTTCGTCCAATCCTTCCGATGTGCGCTCACAAAATGCCTTAAGTAGCACTCTAATAAGGCATTGACTCGCTTTATCTGTCCATTTGCCTGTGGATGAAAACTAGTGGAGAAAGGGAGCTCCGAGCCAAGCATGTCAGATAACTTCCTCCCAAAGTTCCCAATGAAGCAGGAGTCTCAATCACTAATGATATGCCTTGGTAAGCCCCAATATTTCACCACGTTTTTAAAAAACTACTTGGCAGCTTCATCGATTGTGCAACCTGATGAGGCCGAAAAAAAAAGTGACATATTCAGAAAATTTGATGACAACCACCAAAATAGTGCCATAAACATCGAACTTCGGCAAGCAAGCGATAAAGTTCATAGCCACGCTTCCCAATGGATGCTCTGCAACTACTAATAACTCCAAAAGTCCTCCGAACTGTCGATGCTCAACCTTGCCTTGTTGGCACACAAGACAAGTCTGCATATGGCACTCTATGTCCTCTCGCATGCACGGCCAGTAGTCGACCTACTCAACCAATGCCCTAGTGCAACGTTGGTCAATATGACCGGCCCACAAGGTGTCATGACCCTCCTTCATAATATATCACCTAATATCTCCAAACTTAGGCATGCAAACCCTCCGTCTAGTGGTAAGCAACAGGTCATCCTCTACCCAAAAGTGCCTCACTTCCCTTGGGTGGCTAACTCCATAAGCGGCTTGGCTACTGGATCAAACTGTATGCCTTCTTTTATAGAAAATTAAATGTCCCAATTTGTTGTAGTAATAGCAGCAAGTTCACTTTTCGACTCAAGGCATCGGTCACAACATGACCCCTGCTCGGCTTATACTTTAGCACATCATCAAACTCAGCCAAAAAGTCTTGTCATCCAGCCTATTTCGGTATAAGCTTCTTCTACGTCAGAAAGTAACTAGCGGCCACATTGTCATTCTTGACCAAAAACTTCGACCCAAGCAAGTAATGTCTCCATGTGTAAAGGCAATGCACAATGGCAGTCATCTCTTTTTCTTCCATTGTGTAACAGTGTTTGGTCTCATTAAACTTGCGGCTGTAAATACTGTGAAACGTTTATCTTGCATCGAGACACCTCCAATGGCAAAATTAAAAGCATTTGTATGTAATGTACCTCAAATGCCTTGGTAAAGTCAGGTAACACCAAAATTGTGTCCTCTATCACAACTGTCTTAGGCCTTCAAATGCCTTTTGACAATGCTCCATCTAAACCCATGGTTTGTTCTTGCTTAGCGACTTGGCCAATGGTGTTGCATTGGTTGAATATACATTGATGAATAGGCAATAGTAGTTAATACGGCCAGGAAGGAATCTCAACTCAGTTATCTTTGTGGGTGCCTCCCACTCTGGGATAGCTCGTACCTTAGCCTCAACCATGTGTAGCTCGCCATTGCTAATAACATGAGCCAAGGACGGTACTTCTAATTGTGCCAAACTCACACTTCTCCTTTTTGACAAAGAGCTCATTCTCCTGCAAGACTTGGAAATCCTTTCTTAAGTACTTTACATGCTCCTCCAAGGCATTACTGTAGATGACTATATCATCTAAGTAACTTCCACAAACTAATCAAGATAAGGATGAAAGATCTTGTTCATGAGGGTGCAAAATGTAGTAGGTGTGTTACTCTAAGCCGAAGGGCATTACCAACCACTCAAAGGCTCCATACCTCGGCACACATACTGTCTTTGGCTCATCAACATCCATAATGCGAACCTCTTAGTAACCTCTGCGAGGATCAACCTTGGTAGAGTATTTGTCTTGTCCAAGTCTATCAAATAAGTCAGTTATCAGCAGGATCAAATACCTGTTTTAACTATGACTTTCTTAAGCCCCGGTAATCTATGGATAAGCATAACGTTCTGTTTTTTTCTTTTAGAACAACACTAGCGCACTAAAGGATTCCTTCAATGGATGAATATGACCGACGTTTAGTAGTTCTTTCAATCGCTTCTTAAGCTCCACCAACTCAGTTGGTGCCATGTGATAAGGAGCGAAAACGGATAGTTTGGCTCCAGGCTCCAACTCAATCTTGTGATCTAACTCATGCCTAGGAAACAGGTGCTTAAGTAGCTCATCAGGCATAACATATTTAATCTCTCCAAGTAACTCTCTACACAACGCGACGGTGTCTCCTGGTAACTCATGTCTTCCTCCCTATTTGTAATGGTTGGCATGAATGTCGGCTCCCCCTTCTTAAGCCCCTAGACTAACTACATAGCTGAAACTTGTGCTTGACATTGTCCGTATGGTAGGGACAGACATATGACACGTCGGATGCTCGAGCACCCGTTGAGCTCTACGGAAACTTTGTATATGTATATAGAAAATACTAGAAAAATAATATAATCTATTCACGAGCTCCCATAAAGCTAAAAGGTTGATAGGTGCTTTTGTTTTGAAGCTAAAGTTTGAGTCTGCTGATGCCCTTAAGTGAGGGTCCAAACCTTGGTAAAAACAACATTTTATCTTTTTTACACTGAAAAAAGGCAAGCTGAAGTTTTTTCTAACATTTTTCTACTATTCTTTTTATACCTTTTCACTACTATTTGCTTATTTTTTTCTTTATTGTTTTCCACTTTTCTATTTTTAGTATTTCATTTACTAACTAAACTATAAAAATATTACTAGTAAACTTCTAGAAAGAAACCCTAAACACTTCTAGGCTAGCAACTTTACATTAAAGGAAGTGAGCACTCATAACTTTCAAATCCTGGATCCGTCACTGCATGCGATATAGTCATTGTAGGCACCATGCAAGCTCCTTCACGTTCCATGACCAAGAGACATTGGAGGTAGGGGTAGATCATACTATGACAATGTCTAAAGAACTTACTTTAGAACAATATCAAACATATCCATTGTTGTGGCAGTAAAGTTTGTCGTACCTTTTCAATTGCCCAATTTGACACCAACATTATTGGCTACATCATGAGCATTTTGAGCCTCGAGTTTGACTGTCTTAAAGGGAGCTTCAACTCTAGTCTCTTTGTTGCGGCCTCATCACAATATCATGAGTTGCTCTAGTGTCCACAGAGGCAAGAGCGAGCTTGTTGTTGATGGTGAGGTCCACATACTGATTGCCATTGTCGTCGGGTTGGATAAAGCTTCTTAATTGCTCCACATAGTCCTATCATACCCAAATGTATTGCCCCCAAACCCTCTCCTTGATTTTCCCCTTCTGCTCACGCCCCACACACTATGGCACTAAGACTTTTTAAGTCGGTACAATTACTGAAACTGTGCGGTCCTCCATATATGTAGCATCCCTTCTTCTTGACATGTGCTTTCTTCTCAGTTAGCTCTGGTGGCCACTGATATTTTTGAAATCAGACTTATTGGTATCTTAAGATTTGGGGCATTATTGATAGGTCTATTTGTTTTTTCACGATCTCCCACACCTTTGACATTACTGCCTTGTGACTCCTAGCCTTTATCTTTGTCATACCTATCATGCCAGAAATCCATCAAAACTCAGCCACCATTATGGCTTGGTCTATATACATGACTTGTCGATGTTGCTGCTCCTACTTAGCCCAAATCTGCAACCCGTCCATAAAGTGGAACAAGTCATCGCTGGTTAGGTTAGAGATTTGAAGCATATGGGTGGTGAAATCCTTGACATAGTCATTATATGCTCCCTATCTTCTTAAATCCTAATGTTTGCGCCTTGCTTCGTACAAGATATTATCTAGGAAGAACTGTGCTTGAAATCAGCCTTGAACTAATCCCACGAGCTGATAGTGCACAAACCTCTCTCAACATAGTCACTTCTCCTCTCCATCATAGCATGGTAGTCTCTGATTGGTACAACATCGCGATGTTGATCTTGGCTTCATCGTACCTTACATTTCCACGCTGAAAATAGTTCTCCAAGTGCCAAAGAAAATTCTTTACTTCTTGTGCATCATGGTCCCTTTGAACATTGATGGTTTGAGAGCCTCGATCTTAGACTCCCTTATCACAATAACGTTCCTAGCTTTCTCAATCATGCTAGCATCGATCAGCTCTTCGAGTGTTTCCATCTTTTCCTTTATGGCATAGATAGTGCTCAACGCCTCCATAAGCCTGCACTCTAAGGAAGCAATGTTCGGCCTCATCTCTATCTCGATTTGTGTACCCCCATCCAAATCATTTTGAATGCTCTCAATCTCCCCAAGAGTATGTCCCACAAGAGCGCTTAGATTGTCTTCTATCTTCCCCAAGCATTGGTCAAATATATCAATTGCGTCCATCCCCGCATTAACTTTTGTAACCCACTTTTTACCGAGCAAGACATCCTCGGGTAGGACCTCCACATCATCCTCACTCCCTCAATCTCAAAATGTTCTTGAGATGTATGCCTTTCATTTGACTCAACCTCGAGTGACACCTCATGGATCTTGTTGGTGACAATTCTCTTTTTGTTATAGCCCTTCTTGCTAGCAGCATCCTAAGTAACATTGGCTTGGGTATTAGCAGTATTGATTTCTCCGTCATTTGTCATTCCCTTAATTGCAAGCTTGCTCTGATACCATATTGTACAACTTTAGTCTTCTACTAAGCACACGTGTGGCACTTGACAACTTACTCATGTTCTTGCACCACTTGCTCACGATCTTGCTATGCCAAGTCAGCACAAGACACTAGGAATCACTAAGAGAATGATAGAGAGAACACACGAGAATTGCTCAGAAAAATTGGGTTGTAGAGAACTTTGATTGATTTTCGCTCGATAATTTTACAAATGAGGTAGTGATAAGGTCTGTGTATACTTTACCCTTCCCAGACTCCATTTGTGGGATTTCACGGCATATGTTGTTATTATAATTTTACAAATGAAAGCCTCTTTATTTATATTACTCACTTAGAGCTAACATGTAAATAATAATTGTTAGACAAGTACCTACATATTTACAAATAAACGCTTTTGCTAGAATTCTCTACATACCTAGAATATTCTAATGCCTTTCAAGAATTCTTCCTAGATATTCTAGAGTCTTTCGGGGAAACTCTCCATGGCTCTAAAATCTTCCCACAAATGCTAGCATTCTTATCATGTAACCTTCTACATGGACAACTTTATGCTAAATGGTGCCTAAGTGGCATGATGATGTGGCAGGTCATCACAATATTCCCTAGTAAATACAACAACAACAACAAACCCAGTGATAAAGAGGCTGCCTACAGTTTTTCTAGGTATGCCATTAGGTGTTAAACATAAAGCAGTTAGCATCTGGATGGTATACTAAAACAAACATGGAAAAACTGGCACTTTGGAAATCTCAATCTCTCTCTTTTAGGGAAGAGTCACATTGATCAGCTTTGTATTAGACTCCTTGCCAACCTATGTGATGTCACTTTTTCCCGTTCCCAGATAGGTAATCAAAGCTCTAGATACCATGAGGAGAAATTTCCTTTGGCAAGGTAACAAGATTAAGAAGAGCTTCAACTTAGTTAAATGGGTGGCAATTCAGTAAAGTAGAAGATAGGGTAGCTCTGGAGTAAGAAACCTAAAGTTGCACAACAACAGTTTACTTACCAAGTGGTTATGGAGATACAACTTGGAAGATCAAACACTATGGAAGAAAGTCATTCAACACGAGTATGGTCAGGAGGAATAATTGTGTTCAAAAGAAGTGACAGAAACACATGGAGTGGGAGTATGGAGGAAAATAAAAAGCCTCTGTTTGACCTTCAGAGTCAATGTAAAGATAAACGTTGACGGTGGAAATAAGGCTTTGTTCTGGAAGGAAGATTGGTATGGTCAATGATCTTTGTAAATCTGTTTCCTGGGGCTATTCTCCATTTGTCTGAACCCTGACAGCAAAATACAAAATGTTTAGTTACCACAGGGATGGAATTTGCTTTTTAGGAGACTGCTCAATGGCTTGGAAATAGGGTGGGTATCAGATATGTTGGGTTTGATAGGATAATTCCCTGGAAACAATTTTGAAACTGATATTTTGATACGGAGGCATCATTCTAATGGCCTTTTCTCATTAAATAGAGTGTATAAAAGGGGATTAATCACAACTGCAGGCAAAAATTAAGGCCATTAAGTGTAATTTTGAACAATGTAGCTCCTATCAAGGTGAAGTGCTTCACTTGGTAGGTAGCCAGTAGAGCCTGCCCAACACATGATGCATCACCAAAAAGGGGTAGAAATATGGCCTGAAGATGCTCTCTTTGCAAGGAGGCTCTAGAAATCAAAAACCACCTATTCCACCGTTGTAAAGTAACAACACAAGTCTGGATCAATTCACCAATTTAGCTAGGCTCGGCTGGATTATGCGGAACACACAGCAGACCTGTTAAGCTGATGGATCGGAAGGGAGGTAGCACGAGTCAGAAGAGGTGGTGGAGGACAGTACCAACTTGTATCTGGTGATTTAAATGGAAGGAGAGAAACCAGAGAATTTTTAAAGGAAAAAGAATGCACAATGGAAAAGATTAAGTGGAAAGTAATTACCACTTTAGGCTTTTAGTGTAAAGAGATGAATATAGAAGGAGAAATTCAACTAGTGGATTTCATAGGAGTTGGGTAAGTATTCCTGTTTCTTTTGCTTTTTCTGTAATTAACACTTTCGGAGGTGGTCTGCATAGCCCTTAATGCTGAGGAATACAAACTTAAAAGGTAAAGTCCTATAGAATGGCGGTTAGACCGACCTTGTATGGGGAAGAATGATGGGCAGTTAGCAACTTTCATGTTCAGAATAGGCAAGTGCCGGAAATAGGGATGTTGAGATGAATGTATGGGCATACTAGGACCAATAGGATTAGAATGAAAATATCTGAGATGAAGTGAGAATGGCCTCCGTAGTGGACAAGATCAAGGAAGGAACACTAAGATGATTTGGGCATGTGAGGAGGAGATGTTGGATGACTCGGTAAGGAGGTGCAAGAGGTTGGATATAGTAGGATCGAGGAGAGACAGACCAAAGAAGTATTGGAAAGAGGTGATTGGTCAAGACATAGCACATATTTAGCTTATCAAAGAGGTGACCTTAGATAGGAGGGTATAGAGGGCGTGTACTAGGGTAGAAAGTTAGCAGGTGGAGGAGGATTCTTTTGCTTTTCGAGGGTTTAGCCTTGTAGATGTTTGGTGTTGTCCTAGCAAGTATTATTGTAGTTCTTGCTTTTGATATTTGTCATCATACGTTGTCTACACAGTTTCGATTATTGCACTATTTTGTTGTTTTGTTCATTTCTTGTAGGCTTTGCACTTTTTCCCTTGTTAGTTTCTATGATTTCTACATTATTTTCTTCTTTTTTGTTCTGGGATTTGCTGAGGATCTTTCATAAACAACCTTTCTACTTCCACAAGGTAGTGGTAAGGTCTGCATACACTCTACCCTCCCTAGACCCTACTTGTGGGATTTCACTAGGTATGTTGTTGTAGTCATGGACATGATGCAAAATTTCCAAAAAAGGTAATAGTGTTACAGGAAAATCCTTTAGCAACTATTAAAGGGAAAAAAATATCTTCTTACAAAGTGAGTGGTGATAAATGACCGAAAATTTGAGTCGTCTGAGAAGATATCAGCTAGCCGCATTGCATTGAGTTGCAACTGTCCTTTTGGATAAATTTTGTCAGATGGAGCAACAGATTGCTGGAAATCCGTTCCGAACATTTTCTTCAGTAAATTAAGAACCTAGACTAACAAAATCACATCAAACGAGCTGTCTGCTTTAACAAATTCAAATTTCTAACTACAAAGATAAGTAGCAGCATAGACATCAGTACACCAGCATACAGTTCAAAAGTTATTTACATCTTAACAAGCAGCCCGCAGGCTATAATATATAGTATCTGAATGACTTATTTTAACCTCTTAAAGCAGCTATTTTTGTTTCTGGTGGGAACTATTGAGCTTTCAAAGTGATTTCCATAAGTTGTCTTTCCATCACAAGCAGGGCCAGTGCCCACCTCATGCCATTTTTTACGATGAAGTGATTCTTTTATCCTACTTGTAAATACCCCTTTCTATATAATGTCATCTCCAATCAGTTGGCTACTTTATAAAGTGGAATTAGGCATCTCTAAATGAAAAGGAACAGTACACTACCCCCTCCCCCCTTATGCTGGCTTTTCTTTAAGATAGAGTACACATGATTCATGAACAAACAATCAACCCACATTTATAATATCCAAATTTTTAAGTGTCCTGGAGTTTCCATGACATGGTTACCTCATCACATTAAAGAGGATTGGGAACTTTTACTGCTCCAAAGGGCCATTGACTTTAAGTTTGTCTTTACCAGTATGTAATTAAAAAATTGTTTAGTCTTTCTAGTTTTCTTGACTTATTAATGCCCTTGGTCTATCCAGTCTTGCACAAATTAAGGTTAAAACTAATACAAGAACAGGTATTGTCAAAACAAATATGGAATGCATTGAGTAGTGGCCATGCCAGCAAGATAAAACTGAAAATGAATGAGGTTGAGCTTATACGGGAATATCAGTAATGTGGTTTATTGTCTACTTTGGTGTCTACGTACATAATATAAAAATTAATTGAACAATCACATCTTGGTCATTATCACTCTGACCAGTTGATAGCCATAAGGATAATACAAGTCAGTGCGACAAGTTTTGATGAGGCAAAGAGAAGATAAATTTGACTTTCTTCTACAAATCAAGAATAGTTAGTCATTAACGGGCCACACGGGAATCAAAAGATCCACTGGTCACACCCAATAGTGAATCATCAACAAGAGAAATTGCCTGTCTATCACTAAATTATCACCTCGTTGATTAGCAACTTTAAAAGAGAAATACACTGTGTCCAGAGACAGACCTCGAGAGCAATAGATTTTGCCAAATCAAGGCTTGCAGGAGTACTGGCAACTTCATCCAAGTAAGATAGACTCTCTGCTTCACAAAGATTCAACAACTGCAGAAAATAGTGTATTAAAATTCACTCCTACAAAAAAAAAAGCTTATACTAACTGTTCTCAGCAAATTTACAAAGCCTCAGGCCCTCAAGCAACAAGAACAGCCGAAGATCCCACTACCAGTTAGACTTACAATAGATAATACTTTAGATTTCAATCTTGATACCGCAGCAACAATTGAGGAAGATACTGTAACTAAGGGAGATACATCTAAGCGCATGACAACTTGTGCCAACAAAAGAACTCTGCCTTTGCTGCTCAACTCCTGGCATAGATTAAGAACATCCAACAAAGTTGAAAATAAGAAATCTTTTCAATCACATAAGACAGTTAAAAGAAACACATTAAAGAGTGAAGACTTCAAATGCTTGCACGTATATGAACAAAAATCACAATAAATACTAAGAAAATCAGTTTTCAGCAACTAGTATTACTTCTGGACCT
>JBCEWC010014765.1:0-14154 GCA_038996855.1 Solanum aculeatissimum
GAAAGTCTAATATTTTTAAATTCAAAAATTTAAATTTTTTTACTATAAAATAAATTAGCTTTGTCTTAAAATTGCCAGTGGCTTTTTCATAGCTTGCCACTTGGCTTAACCACATGCAAACTTTTCTCCTTTATTATTTATATAGATATATATATTGTTTATGTTGGTTATAGATTATTTATTGAGATAACACATATATTTGACTTTTAGCTTGATTTTAATTGATATTTATGTTATTCAATTTTGAATGTGCACAAGTAGACATTTTATATTTGTATAAAATTGAACAAGTAGACATATGTGCCCTACGCGATATAATTAATACACACATGATCCGAATTACCACATAGGACCCCACATTTGGACGTATGTGTCTACTTGTTCAATATATAAATTTAAATATATATAAATTCAAAATTGAAAACATAGATGTCAACAAAATTCAAGTTAAATGGTGTTTGTATATATGTATATTATGTCTTCTAAATTTATCGAATATTGTTTATAAATTTGTCAAGTCATTGAATGGAAGGGCTTTATTAAAGGCCCATTCTGGTTAATTCAGCAGGTGCAAATGCTTTGCTTGATTCAATATTTTGCAAGAATATTTTAAACTAAGAATTGTAGGGCTTTACCCTTAGTAAGGGAGCCCTTTCAAAAATTCTCGACGGCCAAGGCAGAACCAAGGCCGAAGAGGGGGTTTGGAAATAGTTTTCAACCAGCAATAGACGCGCCTCGGTTAGAACCTCACTAGCTGCGTCATTGCCCCAAGCGCAACGATGCTTTCTACTGGGTGTGGGCCTCGACTTATATAGCCTTCACTTCTTCCACTTTCTAATACAATGTCGATATGGGACCAAATTTAGTAACATACTAATATTCAACAATTTTAAAATCCAAATCACTTGCTAAATGGAGATGTAGTTAACTAGTTATATTTCATCAAGTATTTCAATTGTTAGCACTTTTATTCTTTCCCCTCAAGTTCTCCACTGATGTCAATGTTCAAGCAACATATGTTATAGGCGGTTGAGTGTTTATATTAAATCAGTACAACTCATTATGATAAAACGGTTTAATAAAATAAAAATACAATTTAATAAAAAAAACTTTATATTCAACCACGTTACATGCATGTATTGATTTGATCAAAATATCCATGCGAATAAATTTTCATGGACATATATGCTTAGATTGGTGTTGACCTTGATTTTTGATTGGTTAAAAAAACAATAGGGAGAAGGAGATGATAGAGTAGAAGGAGGGGGTTCATAAGTTTTGTTAGTTTATCTAAATTTTATTTATCTTATTAAATTGTTCACAAATTTTGATGGATCTGCAAGTCTTGCTTATGCTATATATTAAAATATTTCATCTATCACCAAGTTTCATTTTGATGGCAGTTTTGGTGCATTTGGTTCTTAAAACATGTGATTTTCCTTAAAACCTGTTACGAATTTTCATTAAGTCTCCTTGATGATGATCGTAAAATTAAATCTAGGCATAAATTATATTCCAAAAGCTAGTTCAAACGGAGGAAAATTATTCCAACCTTATAAAGAGTCCACACATCTTACTAACCATCAATGCAAATTCTTTTTTATTGAAATAATAATTTAATGAACTTTTATTATTTATATAAAATGTTATATTTTGTTACATATTTGGAAATGGTTCAACAACTGTTGTATAAATAAAATATATTTATCTATTACATCATAAGGAGGGACAACTGACAAGGAATGGAATAATATAATTAGTCAGCTTCTTCACAGAACCATATTTATAGATTATTTTTAAAAAACTGTGAAGAAAACTAAACTAAAATGAGCCAACAACAAAATAAAACCTCTAAGTAAAAAAGGATAGTTGTAAGGTTATACCTGAATTATTAAACGTGGATGGAATAGTGATATGGATGGAGTCCATCTCAGCTTCACCAACAACTATCACGCGTCCATAATATAGCAACAATCATAAAATAAACACCCCACCTGATAAAGAAAGAAAGAGTTAGAGTTAGGATTTTAGAAAATGAAGAAAGAGTTAAGTTAGAGTAGGTTTTTACTTATGTATGATAGCTAATTCAACAAGTCAAAGAACAGTGTCATGATCCAAAATAAAATGTGATGAAACTCATCGTTCTCCGTCAAGACAAGTCAACATCAACAACAGAAAAGGAAAGATAAGCGATAAGAAACTAATAGTCAATATCATAATGCAAAAAAACTTAGTCACTCTAAATATAATATCTAAAATCTAGTTGTCACGTGTACAAATCATTAATAATGCACGGAAATGAAAGATAGATACAAATCTCAATAGTTTTGCTTCTCAAATAAAATAAAGCATGAATAAAGGAACAAGAGGCCCACTAGAATGACTAACAACTACTTTTCAATGTCTCCTCAAGTATGCCTTAGATTAAAAGAGAAATCTAACTCATGGGTCTGGGCTCGAAATCTACACAGATATAGAATCAAGGAGTAAGTACCAAACAATTCGGTACTCAACAAGTACCCCAATAAGACAAGGTCAATCTAGATAGAAAACAAGAATCCCCTTTTGACTCAACTAAACCTCCACAACTACAACCTGCATAGAAAATCAGTCCAACCTAGAAGTTTATACTACACAGTTCATAAGATCTCATAATCATAGACAAATATTACAACTCACTAACTACAAATATCATATCTATCAAACACAATTAAGTTTATTACACACAAATGCCAATATTATCACACACAATCAATGATCTGGACTTATGAGGAATACCCTAGTCCTATACATATGTCGAAAATAATCTCGACATCGGTCACACTTGTCAGAAAAGACCTCGACATTAATCACACTCATCGAAAGAGATCTCGACATTAATCACACTCACCAAAAGAGACCTCGACATTAAGAACACTCGTTGAAAGAGACCTTGACATCAACCACATGCATTTTTGAGTTCTAGAACTAATGCAAAATGCATATTCACACAACAATGAGGAAAATAAAAAGCATAAGTAATTCATGTTCATAATAAAATTATCAAACATTTCCTTCACTTACAAATCAATATCAATATAATGATAATCCACTCTTTTCAATACATGTAGTTAACACATTTCCTTTATATTTAACCTCATTCACTAGTTAAGATCAATTCATGTGAGTAAATACCCATCACCTCATTTTATTAATCTCCGATGAACACATAAAAAAGAATTCAAAAATTTTATGAGATTTATAAAGTTTTAGAGGTTCACGTGACTTAATCAATCACAATCTTTCAAAACTTGAGCATTCTCCTGTTGATGGTAGCCAAATCAACATAATCTAATCAAATAAGTATGCACGATGAGATTCTAAAATCAAAACAACTCATATTACATAATTTGAAAAAATTGATCAAAATGACTCAACAATTGAATTTTAAAAATGAGATTTGAATTAAAAAAATTATACATAAATAGGCTAACCAAAATATTTGAAATCCATGTTGAAAACTATTTCGAAAATGAAATTGTATTCAATTCAAAATCACTATTTCGTCTAAAAAAGTCACAATTTTAAAAATCAAATCAACTATTCAAAGTTAAAATCATGATTTAATTAATGGGTGATGAAGAATTTTAGTCAAATTCATTTACCCAATCATAGATTCTTGAAAAAGTCTTTCAAAATCATATCAACTAAACTTTCAAAACTCAAAATAGTGAAAATAGAATTTAACCCCGAAATTCAGGTAAAAAATCAAATCTCTGATGTCACTACAATGGTTTAAGATCATTTTCATGATACCCCCAAAAGAAGTGGACCATCGCTTTTGCGTATTAGGATCACTTTCACAATCATTGCAATCGCGACCCCTATCCGGCTAAGCAAATCTCGTGTGGGGCTTACCCCTCAAGAAATCAAAGGGTCTTCACTTTAGTTAAGGTTGCAAAAATCCCGCTTTTGCGAGGTTAGAGGTCCAGAACACAAATTTTTCATAAAGTTCAAATATACACTGAATAGACCCTTAGAAATTCATTCAAAATCTTGTACACACAAACTATGCATGCCACACTACTAAATTAAATATTCTGGACTCAATAATAGAACTATTGAATCATAGATTCAAGACCTCCTTAACTTGAAATATTTTTAGAGCAATTAAACTAACTTAGGGCTCAAAATACCAAGTCGACTTTGGAACCTTCAAAAGATCAACCAAGACCTCACTTAGGCCTACATTCACCTCTCGAATCCAATGAAATCATCAGAAATTCATTCTAAAACTTAGAACTTTGAAAGAGATTGAAAATCATTTTTCACAACTTAAGCCCTTTTTAAAACTCAAAACTTTTAAAAATTATAACTTTTCGAAGTATTTATAAAACCACACCATAGACTTGATCAAATAAGACTTAGAAAAATTATTCAGAGGATAAAACAATATATTTTCATGAAATCTCTAAAAATAACTTATCAGATTATTACATTATTCACCACTAAAAAATCATGTTCGTCTTTGAACATAAAGTAAAAGAAAGTATCTAAAGCCTTCAAAAGATGGGGATATATGGAACGTATATCAGAGACCATATTCAAGTCACCTCTTTGACCAAACAGTGCCTATACTTCACCTTCATCAAACTAATATTTTTGATTCTAAGCTTTTGGACCTATCTATCCAGAATGGCTATTGACTTCTCCTTAAATGTCAAATCCCAACCCATCTCCACCGAGTCAAGAGAAATCACATGTGACTCATTTGGAATGTACTTTCAAAGCATGAAAACATAGAATAGGGAGGCACAAAAGATAAATTAGGTGGCAAGTCCAACCTATAGACCACTTGCCCCACTCAGCTCAAAATCTCAAAAGAACTAATAAATCTAGCGCTAAGCTTGCCCTTCTTCTCAAACCTGATCACATCCTTCATGGTTGATACTTGGAGAAAAATTTATTTCATCCATGAACTCCAAAGCTCAAAATCTCTGATCAGTATAACTCTTCTATCGACTCTGGGCTATAAATAGTATACTCTGAATCATATGAACCTGCTCCATGACATCTCTAAACAAGTTTATATGTAAAGATTCCATATCAATCAAGTCAAACCATCCAATTAGAGACCTATATCATCTTCCATACAATGCCCAAATGGTGCTATATGAATATTAGAGTAATGCCTGTTGTTGTAAACAAACTCTATTAAGGGCAATTGCTCATCCTAGCTAGCTTCAAAATCAATCACAAAAGCTCCAAGCATATCCTCCAACACTTGAATTATCTACTAGGACTGAACATTAGTCTGAGGGTGGAAGGTCATACTCATATTTAATCGAGTAGCTAAACCATGTTATAAAGTCCTCCAAAAATGGGAAGTGAAAAATGAACCTCAACCGGAGATAATGGAAATAGGCATCCTATGAAATTGGACTATCTGACTAATTTAAATCTGAGCTAGCTTCTCTTCCATATACTTCACCCAAATTAGAATGAAATGAACAAACTTAATTAACCTGTCGATGACCACCCAAATAAAATCATAATCACCCACGGTGGTAGGTAGCCCCATAATGAAATCCAGAGTGATCCACTCCCACTTTCAAATAGGAATGGACATCCTTTGAGACACACCTCTAGGACGGTGGTGCTTACACTTGACCTGTTGATAGGTCAAATACCCAGGCACAAAATCTGAGATATCCTTCTTTATGCTACACCACCATTAATGCTAACTTAGATTATGATACATCTTTGCCACCCCCGGATGGATAAAATATAGAGAATAATAAGCCTCCTCTAGAATTATTCTCACAAACTTGGCTACCTTGGGCATACAAACCCAACGTCTGATCTTAAGATACCATTTGAATTAAACACCGCATCCTTTTTCTTCCCTCTATACACTTTGTCTTGAATGAGACACAACTTCTCATCCTTAAACTGTCACTTGCAAAGATGATCCATCAAGGAAGAACGCAGCTCAACAAAGGCAAGAACACCACCATCTTATGAAATCTGTATGGAATAAAACTGTTAGCTAACTTTTAAACATGTTTAGCCAATGCTCTCTCCTTAACTCAAATGAAAGCATGACTCCCCATATTAGAGAACTTCCTACTTAAGGCATCCACCACTCATTGGCCTTTCTTGGGTGATACAAAATAGTTATGTCATAATATTTTAACAACTCAATCCATCTCTACTGCCAGCACCGAAGGCTTCGATGATTAATAAAGACCTCACAAATATATCCTATATAAGTAGTGATTCCATAGCTTCAACATGAAGACCAATATTGCTAACTCCAAGTCATAGGTAGAATAATTCTTCCCACGAGCCTTTAACTACCTAGAGGCATAGACGATCAACTTTCCTTTTTTGTATCATCACACCACCTAATCCAACTCCAAAAGCCTCATAATACACGTTGATACCTACACCCTTTTCGAGTAGAGACAGAACTAGAGCTGAAGTCAACAAGGTCTTGAGCTTTTAGAAGCTCACCACGCACTCTTGGATCAATGGAAGAATACATTCTTTTGAGTAAATCTAATCAATAGATGTGCATTTGAAGAAAAAACTTTGCACAAACCTCTAATAATACTTGATTAACCCCACAAAATCATAAATCTCGATATCAAAAGTAGGCCTCTGTAATATCCCAAAGGTTAGAATATGATACTATAAGGTAAAATATTGTAGAAATGGTCTCGGTGGATTTTTAGGTCAAGCATATCAAAAAATAAAAATCTTAAAAATATCCTTATCTAAAAGGATTTGTGACATGACCACGTTGCGAACCTGCTTTAGGATAGTTCAAAACCACTTGGCCAAAATCTGAACAAAATCCTATATCGCTCAAAATTGTACTATGAACAAACTTCTCTGTGTCGCAAACTTGATCCATCCCTGTTGTTTGATTTCCGTATTTAATTAGGGTACTTTGGACTTTCCTACTTATTAGTTAATGAACCTAGACGATTTTAAGACTGAAATTCTTTCCTACTAACTACCCAAAACCCTCAAATTTTCTCTCATTCTTCACAATTCCAGATTTACAAAATTTTTCTTCATACAAAAGCTTTCAAATCCCCATTGAAGACAACAAGAAACTCTTCAAGTTCTTTATTAAAATTCAAGAATTTTTTTTCATGTTTCTTCTAGCTTCTTATCCAAGGTATGTAGGTCTTCATCCATGGAACCTTTTCTCCCATAGAGCCTGTAATTCTCAAATTTTTCATCAATTTTCAAGTATGAATTTTTATGGGTCCATCTAATTCCTATTCAATTTGATGAATTATGATTTAAGTTATGATTATGAACTTATTTTGATATAAATTGATGATTATTGTATGAATTTGATGAGTTCCCCATGAATTTCTTAAAAAACCTTCCTAGGATTCATGACATGGATGATGAGTATTTTCAATTATGTATTAAATTGATATTATTCTTATGAATTATATATATATTGATCTAAATTGGGTTATGTTAAGGCTATACATGAAAATTTCCTTCCAATTTCATCTTGTGGTCATGAAGGTCCAAGTGAATTTTTTTAATTTTGACTTCTATTAATATGTTTTTTCTCAATTAAGCTAATTTATTCAATTTATACGATCATGCTTGTTTTCAATTCAATTTCATGATTTCTAAGTAAATTGAAAGTGAACCAATGCTTTTACCTTGATTTCAAGTATAAGTCATGATTATGAAATTTCAGTTGTGTATGCAAGTTTATTAAAGAGGGTGACTTATCACCTATGCAGGTTTATGAAAGAGGGTGACTTAAAACCTCAAAGGTGACTTAACATCCCAATGATGGATGACTTAATATCCAAATGAAACTCTTAACTGAAGCATGATTTATAATGATGGAAGTTCTACACCCACATTACGCAAATCACATGTAAATGAACTACTCTATGAATACGATTTTATAAATTGAATTGGTTGATTTGAATTGTCTTTCCTACATGACAAGTTTATGAAGATTATGAACTATGATTTGTGACAAGTCTTATGAATCCATATTATTATGATTTAATAACAAGTATTTCATGGGATATTGACTTAGCATCGAATGAGGCTTGAGGTAGGAAATCGACCCAAAGAGTCCTTAGTAGCAATTTCTAGTCTCACAAATATGCTGCTATCGTAGGATATTTTTTGTCAATATGATTTGCTAGTAGATCCACATAGCTTATGACATCCGTTTAACGGGGTAGAGTCTACCTTGGCAGGTAGATTCTGCTTCTTCCATTGTATGGGCAGACATGGGGATTCCATGTTATAGATCGCACGGTCTTATTATTGTTTAAGCAAAAGCAACACAACACTTAAGATTAAATTTTAAAATCTAGAGTCATGAGTACAAGAGCAACTAAAAGTAGTACGAATAAGTAAATACAATGCAACCTCAAAAAGAAATACATAATCTAGTCCAAATGCAGCAAAAAGGAAATCTCAAGGAAACAACGATGACTCAAAGTCTGAGCCTCACCGCTGAATCTGGTAGTGAAGGACATTGATGGAGTAAGATCAATTACCCTGTGGGGGTCCTTGTGCTTGATCTGCAGGGAGGAAAAAAAGTAAGGGTGAGTACACCGAAATATACTCAGTAGGTTCAACCGACTGGGTAGGAGAAATTGAACAAGTATGTAATAATGAAAAATCCTATCACTTGCAAGGAAGTGGTTAGTGCACATTATATAAAAGTATAAGAACATGTAAACTAACCATAATAATCAATGATGTGATGCACATGTAATGAATGAATGCAATGCATGAGGTGAAATCATGATAGACTCTGATGTTGGTGTATACATCTACCTAGCTAAGGCTAAATGGTAGAACCCATGGTCTCGTCAGACCATAAACCAAAATCTCTCAAGTATCACAATCATTAAAGGGGTCGATGAATACATCTTTTAAGTAATACAACCGTCTCTGGGGCAGATAAATACATCTCCCTTGCTACCTCAACATAGTCAAGGAGTTTTATAAAAAGTGATACAGATGCAATAAGAGATGAATGCATGCCAATGCCACAATATCAAGATATGTAACAACAATAAGGGAGAATACTGATAAGTAACCAACATATAATCAGGGAAGATAATATCAAGAATCACAACTAGTACCATAGGGTATCAATATGTCTCAAATCACCATACTCTCATCAATAACAAAGTATATCGAAGATATCAGACTTTGCAAGTCCTAAAATATGCACATGATTCTCAAAAGTATCTCAAATACCATAAAATTGCCATAAAACTTCTCAAATGATACTACAAGCCTCATATTATCACAATACTATCTAAAATATCCCAAATCTCAAGAATATACCTCAATTTAACAATAAGGTCACAAATTACTCTAATTTCAATATAATCGATATCACAATTTCATCAAAATTCTAATATATCAATCCAATAACTTATGAAACAATTTAAATTTTATAATTATCACATAAACATATCGAATAACTCATATCCAGTTCCAAAAAAGTTAGTTGAACCTATCTCGATGTCAAAATTGCACTCGAACAAAACTCTCGATCAACCTAAGCCTCAAACTAATCTCCAAATCAATCAACCGCTACCAAAAATAGATACTACACGTCAAGAGATGATTTTTGATACCTATATTGACACGAATTAGGCTTAGGAGCAAAATGATCAAACAACAACAACAACAACAACAACAACATACCCAATGAAATCCCATAAGTGAAATTTGAGAAGGGTAAAACATACGTAGACCTTACCACTACCTCAAAGGTAGAGAGACTATTTCCTGGGAACCCTCGTCTCAAAAAGGAGCAAAATGGTCAAAATTAGGACTAAAATTTAAAATTTTTGAATCTAAAAATTGACTCAAAATTATAATTCTACGCGAGAAAAGGAGTTTATGGGTGAAAATTTTACTAAAATTGAGCTCAAATTGAAGGAGAAATCAACATTTAAAGTTTTCAAAATGAAGACATCAAAATCCAAAATTTAAATACCCAAAATCACGAAATTAAAAAAAAATCAAGATAAAAGTAGTGGAAATTAATTAAATTGATAATAGAAACATTTACCTAAAAGATTTTCACAAAAAGTCTCGTCAAAATCGCCTCAAGAAAACTTGAAACATTGAAAATGGTGTTCTTATGATTTTTAAAACCGATTAGTTATATTGTACTTTGCGAATGCGGATCGAGGTCCACGAACGCGCTCTATGCTAAGAAGTACCACCTCCTTTTTGAAAACCTCTACCCCCTAATGAGGTACTTGTGAAGTGAGTCGATACTTTGACCTTCTTGGGGTCTCCAAACTCCTCTCTTAACAATAATTTTGCCTCCTTGGCAGTATCCACTATAGTCTGAAAAGCTGCACCCTCACGCGAAGGCCCAAACACAGAGGAGAAAACGGAGAATGCCAATCTCTTCACAATTCTATGAACCCTTGCCTCTGTAGGTATCAATGACAAGGTATGTCAAGACAACCGTAGAATCTAGCCTCGTACTCAACAACTGTCATGCCTCCCTGGGTCAATGTATCAAATTTGAACCTGCTCTTCTCTCGAACACTCCAAGGAATGAATCACTCCTGGAAATGTTCTAAAAATACCTCCCACTTGACTGGTGGGGACCCTGCTAGCCTGGAGTGCATACAAGACCACCACTCCCGAGGTTCCCTTCGCAAATATAATGCAACAAATCTAATCCCTCTGAATCCACTAGGCCCATGGCTTCCAATATCTCATAACTTAAGGTAAGGAACACGTAAGCATCCTCTCCCTTACTACCCTGGAACTGGGATGATTTCATCTTTTAAAACCGCTCATATCTCTACTGATCATCTATTGCTAGTACTGGCTCATGAATGACCTGGGCTGGAGGAAGTATTTGTGCCAGTGTATCAACTCATATATGAGGAGGCATATAAAGTATCTGGCCTACCAAAGTTGAATGATCTATCACATACTTATAAAAATCATGATGTTGCCCCGACATTTGAGGAGGGGGAACCTAACCCCTAGTCGGTCCCTATGGCATACCCCAGGCAATAGTATCAAGCATGTCCATCATCCTCTGAAGAGTGCCTTGAAAGGTAATAGGATTCTCGCCCTTTAGAGGAGCCTAGTGCTGCCTAGGATCAATTAGAGGCTTAGGTAAGACACCTCTATCATAATCTCTCACAAGTGCTGAACCACGGAATGTCCTTGACCCCTACCTCATCCTTTGCCTCTACCTCTACCTCTGCCCTGAGTTGGGGCCTCAATAGTAGCCTCACGAGATGACTCTTCAATTTTGTCCATAGATAAAGATTTGGTCCTAGCCATCTGCCAAAAATACACAAAACTCAGCAATCCCACATTAATCGCCCATGATAGGAATTGAAGGAACAATGAAATTTCCTAGTAGTCTTCGTAGACTCTCAAAGATAAGTAACAAACGTCTTCGCATCAATCCTTAAGATTCTACTCTACTGGGCTTGTACACATATGAGATCTATGAACTTGAGACTCTGATACCAAATTATCACAATTCAAAAATGGGTGTGGTAGCACTTGCCTAACCCACTAAGGCAAGTAAACCTAGACTTGCTCAATTCAATACATAAAACTGAAAGTGGAAAAATAAAGTCTAAAAGATAAGACAAGCACTAGATAATCAAGTCTATAACCATCCCAAAAATGATGTCACATGTACAAGCCTCTAATATAGAATACAGTAGAAAGGAAAATACAAATTTGAGTCTCAGTTCTCAAATAGAACACAAGACATGTTTAAAAGACTTCAAGAGTCTGCCAAAGTAGACAAGTTGCTACCTCTCGAATATCCAGAAGCTCGGTCTGTCAAAGAAGGAAGTTAACTCAAGTGAAATTAGGCTAACAACCTATATACATGTGTAGAAGCAAGGGTGAGTACCAAAATAACATGCACTCAACAAGGAGATCTAAACACAAGCAAAGAATACTGAACAAAATACTCCTTCCACACCAACCATAAACCGCCGAACTACACACTTGCACTCAGGAAAGTCCTAGCACAACAACAACATATATATACACGAATACCACAACAAATATTCCCCACAAGTGTCACAAGATATAGATCAAATATATAATAAATCAATATACAACTCGATTATATAACAGATATCTCAAGATAGTTTCATATACTCAACATATACAGTCCAGGAATAATCATCCAAAAAATCAATCTCAATAACCAAATCAAGTCACAATCACAAGGTAGAATGATATGAAGTAAAATAAAATAAAATAAGCTAATGTAATGTAAAGTAATCATGATGCATGTCTTTCCTACGATACATATCCACTAAAATCATCAGTCTAGAACTAATGGGGGACATATCTGTCCATGTACCTGTCTTGGCTCATGAGGCTCGTTCCTTGTATAATCAATATCTCCTATCAGTGTCACATATCACATTCGTGTGGATTGTTCCCTATTTCTCTTTAGTGTTTCATGTCATGGTCATGTGGTCTATTCTCTATTTCTTTTCAATGTTTCATACCACAATCGTGCGACTCACTCCCTATTTCTTTTAAATATTTCATCAGTGGAACTCAGTCAAGAATGCACATCAAGAACATATTCATATGATACAATAATGAGAAGTGCATGCAAGAGATCACATTATAACATATATTTTAAACTCGGAATGGACCCCCAGGGTTCATTCAAAACTCGATACACACAAACCAAACAAGTAACTCTACTACACCTGATATTTTGAACTCAATGACATCATCAGAATTTGATTCCGAGGTCTCCTCGACCCAAAACCCAAAACCCAATAAAGCCCATTAAAACTAGTTAAAAACTCAAATATCCAAAATAACCTCGAAAACTTTAAAAATTACAACAAGATCATTTCTAGCGTTAGTTTTCACCATTCGAAATAACAAAAACTTTCAAAACTTCAATTAGAGTTTTCAAACTCCGAATATTGACCAAAGTCAAACTATGGTCTAGTTTCAATAGAAAATGCAACTTGGGGTCTACAATCTTCGTTTTAACTCCAAATTTAATTTTGTCAATTCTCTTAGACCAGATTCTACATTTTGGAGCTACTGAAATCGACAGAGTGACATTCTGACAATTGAAACTCAAGATGACCTCAAAAACTTAAAATTTCCAACTTTAAGCCTCTAAAATCTTTCTTTAGCAAAAAATCAACTTTTCACAAGGTTTCGAAATATGACTTTTCAACTCATCCAAAAATGACTCAAAGCAACTTTCAGGAATGATAAAATCATAATTTAACTAAAAATACAAAAAATAACCTTTAGGGTCATCACAACCTCATTAAACGCTAAGCCTTCCACAAAGAGATCATTGATAGTCGCTTACAATTCCTAAACTTGAGTAACAACAAACTTACTATCTATCCTCTTGAAGTCCAAAAACTTTGTCACGATGAATTCTTCAATTCGACATCCTCCATTTTATACTTCTTTTCTAAAGCATCCTACAGATCTTTGGAAGTTTTCATATTACTATACACATTATACAAGTCATCATGAAATTCATTCAAATTATAGTTCTTGCATAAGAAATCAAAATATTTTCAAGCTTCAATAACCATAATGCGTTCATCTTTCAGAGTTGAATCTGCTAACTTAAGAATATTTTTTTATGAATCTTTGTAGACTCAAAGCAGTTAAATAAACGAAGAAGGACCTAAAATGCCCTCAAACTATTGTAAATGGTACAAAAATGCCCCTCATCCACCTATTGGGCCTAAAATGCCCTTGTCATCTACCTTTGGGTCCAAAAATGCCCTTCATTCACCTTTTTGGCTCATTTATACCCTTGAAACTAACAACCCTTTCTTTTTTGTCTTTTTAAAATATTTATTATGTTTCATTTTTTTATGGAATAAAATAAACCTCTATCTCTAATAGATTTGTTTTCATAATTTATCAAAATCCAAATAATGTATAGTATATTTTTTTGGATTTAATAAATTATGAAAAAAAATCTTTAAAATCTAAAGTTACAACAATACATATTATAATTTATTTTTAAAAAAATATGCACATACTAGTATTTTATTTAGATAAAATAATTAACCTTTTAAGGATCAAAACGATTTAACAAAATCGATTTAGCTTTCTTTAATTTTTTTTATTTAATCA